>CAUYLG010068904.1:0-47381 GCA_963573385.1 Cacajao melanocephalus | reverse complement strand
TATGAACTATCTCATTTTTGTAAAAAACAAACATTATGTGTGTGCCTGTAAGTAGAAAATGCATACCAGGCAAGCAAAAGATAGTTATTCCGAGGAATTTAGTCAGGGTAGTGTTGAATTGGCTTTTTTTTTTTTTTTTTTGATGGAGTCTCACTCTGTCACCCAGGCTGGAGTGCAGTGGCACCATCTTGGTTCACTGCAACCTCTGCCTCCTGAGTTTAAGCGATTCTCCTGCCTCAGCCTCCTGTGTAGCTGGGATTACAGGCGTGCGCCACCATGCCCGGCTAATTTTTTGTATTTTTAGTAGAGATGAGGTTTCACTGTGTTGGCCAGGCTGGTCTTGAACTCCTGACCTCAGGTGATCTGCCCACCTCAGTTTTCTGAAGTGCTGGGATTACTGACGTGAGCCACTGTACCCAGCCTGAACTAATTTTTTACTTTATGCATTTCTGTGTTATGTGATTTGCTATACTACGCACTTACTAATTTTTATTTTAAAATACTATTAAAAAGAGGTGGTGGCTCATGCCTGAAATCTCATCATTTTGGGAGGCTGAGGTGAGAGGATCCCTGGAGCTCAAAAGTTTGAGGCCAGCCTGGGTAACACAGTGAGACCCCACCTCTACAAAAAATTTAAAAATTAGCTGGGCATGGTGGTGTGCACCTGTGGTTCCAGCTACTCAGCAGGCTGAGGCCGAAGGAGTGCTTGAGCCCTGGAGGTTGACTCTGCAGTGAGCCATGTTTGCACTACCTCACTCCAGTGTGGGCAACAGAGTGAGGCCCTGTTTCAACAACAACAACAACAACAACAACAAACCCTTAAAGATGAAATAAATAAAATGCAGTTCAAACCATGTTATTCCCCTGGTTAAATCTTTCACTGGGAGTTTCAGTTCTAGGTAAGTTGGAATAAGCTCAATCTACTTATTGACTGAGTCTCTCCCACTGAATTCAATATAAAACCTGGACACAATACAAGTTGCAGCTATATAAGGACTCTGAAAAGTAAAAAGTAGCAGGCAAATTGAAGATGACCAGAATTATCATTTGCCCCCCTCTAGCATGCTCTAGCCTGAATGCAGTGCTGCCTAAAACCTAAGAACGAAGGGCTGAGATGAAGTGTGAGTGCAAGAGAAAGCGAATTCTAGAAGCTCTCTAGTACCAGTTTGAAGAGTGGAAAGGGGAACTCCTAATTCCAGTTCTTCCTTGTCCTGTCTCCCAAGCAAGCCACTGCCCGTGGTGGCAGAGGCTGCAGTGCTAAGTGGCAAGAGCCAAAGCTCTCAGAAAGGGGAGCCGTCTTTTCTGAGCAGAAGCACTCTGGTCTCAGGAGGGCGGAGCAGACCCCTGTTGCTTTTGCATTACCCTCCTGTCACTTGACCCTGGATGCAGGAATAGTCAGGGAAATGCAAGACAGAGTGGGGGTACCTAAACCTTTAGCTTTTGGCCAAAGAACTGAAAAGAGAAGCCTCAGGGAACCAGAAATTACCTGGCAGAGCCCGAGGAAAGCAACCCAATAAATTTTTATGAACTACAGGGCTCATTCCTGGACTACACGTGTATGGCTTTGATCCTAACTAGCATATCAAAGCCTCTGAGAATGGAATTAATGGACAGATCACTACCAAGGTCACAGATTGACCAGTGGATGGTGTGCACACACAGGACAGCTCTGAATAGTACAGCAAAGGAAACTGAACTGATGTTGAAATCACAGCACAAAGGCAGTGGTTTAGAACTTCAGCCTAAACCTACCCAGGTCAACTGTCTGCTAAAAAATATCAACATCCTTCATTGGATTTAAATAAGATTCACAGTCTCAGAGAGTATATTTGAATAATACACTATTCAAAATGTCCAGATGCAGCCAGTTGCAGTGGCTCACGTGGATCACCTGAGGTTAGGAGTTCCAGACCAGCCTGGCCAACATGGCAAAACCCCATCTCTACTAAAAATTAAAAAAAATTTGCCAGACATGGTGGCGCACACCTGTAATCTCAGCTACTTGGGGGTCTGAGACACAAGAATCGCATGAACCTGGGAGGCAGAAGTTGCAGTGAGCTGAGATTGCGCCACTGCACTCCAGCCTGGATGACAGAGCGAGACTCCAGCCTGGATGACAGAGCGAGACTCCATCTCAAAAAACAAAAACAAGAAAACAAAAAAACCCAAAATGTCCAGATGCAACCCCAAATTACTCAGCATAAAACAAAAGCAGGAAGATTTCAACTCGCATGAGAAAAGACAAGATGCTAGCTAGCATTAAAATGATGCAAATGTTAAAAATTATCTGACAAAGACTTCAAAGCAGCTATAATACAGATGTTCCAGTAAGCAATTCTGAATGCTTTTGAGAAAAATGGAAAAGTCTCAGCAAATAAATAGAAGGTATAAAGAATAAAATGAAAATTTTAGAACTGAAAAATACAGTTATGTGCTGGGTAACAATGTTTCCATCAATAACAGACTGCAAATACAGCGGGGATCCTGTAAGATTATAATGGAACTGAAAAATTCCTATACCTAGTGACATCATAGTCATTGTGACATAGCACAATTACTTAATTTTTAGATAAATTTAATGTAGCCTAAATGTTCAACATTTATAAAATCTATAGTACTGTATGGTAACGTCCTAGGCTTTCACATTGCCTTACCACTTAGTGACACCCAGAGCAACTTCTAGTCCTGCAAGCTCCATCAACGTTAAGTGCCCTTTACAAATTGTACCATTTTAAAATACCTTATTTTTAAATGAAAATCTCCAATTATTTCCTGAAGCTAAAAAATCTTTATACCATATTTTTACTGCACCTTTTCTATGTTTAGGTATGTCTAGATACACAAATACTTACCATTGTGTTACAGTCACCTACAGTACAGTAGCATGCTGTACTAGCTTATAGCCTAGGAATGACAGGCTATATACCATGTAGCATAGGTGGTATACCACCTAGGTTCCTATACCGCCTAAGTTTGTGTAAGTACACTCTATGATGTTTGCACAGTGGTGAAATCACCCAACAATGCATTTCTCAGAAGGTACCCTGATTGTTAACAATGCATGCCTGTAACTGAAATTTTAAAATCATAGAAATAAAATTCAATAGCAGAATGGAAATGACAGAGGAAAAAGTCAGTGAAATTGAAGAGAGACTAACAGAAGTTATCCAATCTGAACAACAGAGAGAAAAAAAGTTAAAAAAAAAAAAATTGGCCGAGTGCGGTGGCTCATGCCTGTAATCCCAGCACTTTGGGAGGCTGAGGTAGGCAGATCACAAAGTCAAGAGATCAAGACCATTCTGGCCAATATGGTGAAAATACAAAAATTAGCGGGGAGTGGTGGCATGTGCCTGTAATCCCAGCTACTCAGGAGGCTGAGGCAGGAGAATCGCTTGAACCTGCGAGGTAGAGGTTGCAGTGAGCCGAGATCGAGCCACTACACTCCAGCCTGGCAACAGAGTGAGACTCTGTCTCAAAACAAAAACAAAAACAAAAACAAAACAACAAAACTTCAAGGACTCATGAGATAATAACAAAAATAATAAATTCATATCCTTGAAGTTCCAGAAGGAGAGGAGAACGGGTGTGGTGCTGAGAAAATATTTGAAAAAATTATGGCTGAACACTACCCAAGTTTAGTGAAACACATAAACCTACATAATCAAGAAGCTCAGTGATCCCCAAAGAGAATAAAGACAAAGAAATACATATCCAGTTACACTGCAATCAAACTGTTGAAGACCAACGACAGAAAAACATATTGACAGCAACCAGAGGAATATGCTCTATTTATATAAATGAACAATGATTCAATTCACTGCAGATTTTTCATCATACACCATGGGAGGCCAAAAGCAAGTGGAACAACATTTTCAAGTGCTGAAAGAAAATAACTAATTTTCTTATTTATTTATTGAGGTAGGTTCTTGCTTTGTTGCCCAGGCTCACTGCAGCCTTAACCTCCTGGGCTCAGGCGATCCTCTTGCCTTAGCCCCCAGGTACCTGGGACTACAGGCATGTGCCACTACACCTGGCTAATTTTTGTATTTTTTGTAGAGACGGGGTTTGCTATGTTGCCCAGGCTGGTCTTAAACTCCTGAGCTCAAGTCATCTGCCTGCTTTAGCCTCCCAAGTGCTAGATTACAGGTGTGAGTCACTGCGCCTGCCCTGAAAATAATTTTCTATATCCGGCAAAACATCCTTTAGGAATGAAGGTAAAATAGAGACATTCTCAGATGATGAAAAACTGAGTATTTAAAACAAAAACAAAAACGAAACAAGACAATCTGCTGCTAGTAGACAGCCCTAAAAGAAGTCCTTCAGCCACAAGGAAAAAGAAACCAGAAGGAAACCTGGGACATAAGGAATAATAGAAGAACAATAAAAGTTGTAATATGATAGACTATTCTTTGGGGTTTATTAAAATATATTTTTTGGTTAAGAACAAAAACCTAATTGTTTAATGAGGTTTTCAGTGTATGCAGAAGTAGTAAAAGACAAGGAGGATGTGAAGGGAGAAGAGTAAAATGAACCAAATGGTGGTAAGGTCCCTCCTACATTCCAGCTGAGGTGGTAAAATATTGATTCTAAGTAGACTGTGAAAAGTTAAGAATGTACATTGTTGTCTCTTAAAAAAACAAACTGGCCGGGTGTGGTGGCTCATGCCTGTAATCTCAGCACTTTCGGAGGCTGAGGTGGGCGGATCATGAGGTCAGGAGTTCAAGGCCAGATTAGCCAACATGGTAAAACCCCTCTCTACTAAAAACTACAAAAATTAGCTGGGCATGGTGGCTCGTGCCTGTAATCCCAGCTACTTGGGAGGCTGATGTAGGAGAATCACTTGAACCGGGACCCAGGAGGCAGAGGTTGCAGTAAGCCGAGATTGCACCACTGCATTCCAGCCTGGGCTACAGAGTGAGACTCCATCTCAAAAAAAAAGAAGAAAAAAAAAAAACTATACAAAGATGCACAGTCAAAATCACAATAAAATGGAAGACTAAAAAGTGTTCAAAAAACCCAAAAAGCAGGAAGAAAAAGTTTTCCTTGAAAATCACAAAATGCAGGCCGAGTGCAGTGGCTCACACCTATAATCCCAAGACTTTGGGAGGCCAAGGTGGACAGATCATCTGAGGTCTGTTGTTTGAGACCAGCCTGACCAACACAGAGAAACCCCATCTCTACTAAAAATACAAAGTTAGCTGGGCCTGGTGGGGCATGCCTGTAATCCCAGCTACTTGGGAGGCTGAGGCAGGAGAATAGCTGGAACCTGCGAGGTGGAGGTTGCAGTGAGCCAAGATTATGCCATTGCACTCCAGCCTGGGCAACAAGAGCAAAACTCTATCTCAAAAACAAAAACAAAAGTAAACAAAAAAAGTAAAAAGAAAATCACAAAATGCAAAAACTCACCCAAGATGAGAAAGATAACATGAATAGTCCTGTAATTATTTAGGAGATTGAATTTGTGGTTTAAAATCTTCCAAAATGGAAATCTCTAGTCTCAGGTAGTTTTACTGCTAAATTCTACTAAGCAATTAAAGAAATAACACCAGTTCTACACAATGTTTTCCAGAAAATAAAAGAGCAGGGAATACTTTCCAACTCATGAAACCAGCATTACCTTGATACAAAACCCAGAAAAGAACAGTACAAAAAAAAGGCCGGTTCGGTGGCTCAGGCCTTTAATCCCAGCACTTTGGGTGGCCGAGGTGGGCAGATCACTTGAGGTCAGGAGTTCAAGACCAGCCTGGCCAATATGGTGAAACCCCATCTCTACTAAAAATATAAAAATCAGCCAGGTGTGGTGGTATACACCTGTAATCCCAGCTGCTTGGGAGGCTGAGGCAGGTGAATCACTTGAACCCGGAAGGTGGAGGTGGTATTGAGTTGAGATTACGCCACTACACTCTGGCCTGGGCAACGGAGCACGATTTTGTCTCAAAAAAAAAACAAAAAACAAAAAACACCAACAAAAAAACAAAACAAAACCCAAAAAACCAAATGGTACAAAAAAGAAAATAACAGATCAACATTCCTCATGAACAGAAATGTAAAAATCTTTAACAAAACAGCAAATTGATTCCAGCAAAAAATCAAAAGAATAATGCACCAGGCCCAAATTGGATTATTTAAATTGGGAATTCAAGATTGGTTCAATATTTTAAAATATCAATTAATGTAATCTACCATATTAATAGTCTAAAAAAAAACCCCACATGATCAGATCAACATATAGAGAAGTAACATGACTAAATTCAAACATTCATGGTAAAAATTCTCAGCAAACCAGGAATAGGAGGGAACTTCCTCAAAATGATAAAGTATATCTTAAAAAACCTACAGCTAATACCATACTTAATGATGAAAGACCAAATGTTTTCCCTTTAAGGTCACTAAAAAGGTATGGATGTCCACTCTCACTACTCCTATCCAACATAGTACCGAAAGGCCTAATCAGTGCAAAAAAGCAAGAACAAAAAATAAAAGTCATACAGACTGGAAAGGAAGAAATACAACTTTCTCTATTTGCTGATGACATGACTGTCTATGTAGAAAATCCTGGGGAATCTACAAGAAATCTAGAATAACCAAGTTTAACAAAGTCACAGAATATAAAGTTAACATAAAAAAACATATTTCTGGGGCCAGCGCAGTGGCTCACGCCTATAACCCCAGCACTTTGGGAGGGCGAGGCAGGGGGATCATGAGGTCAGGAGATTGGGACCATCCTGGCCAACATGGTGAAACCCCATTTCTACTAAAATACCAAAAAAAAAAAAAAAAAAAAATTTAGCACTTTGGGAGGCCAAGGACAGCGAATCACCTGAGGTCAGAAGTTCGAGACCAGCCTGGCTAACATGGGGAAACCCTGTCTCTACTAAAAATACAAAAATTAGCCGGGCATGGTGGCGGTACCTGTAATCTCAGCTACTTGGGAGGCTGAGGTATGAGAACTTGGGAGATGGAAGTTGCAGTGAGCTGAGACTGCACGACTGCACTTCAGCCTGGGCGACAAGAGCGAAACTCCATCTCAAAAAAAAAAAAAAAAAAATATATATATATATATATATATATATTTCTATATACTATTAATGTAAGACTGGAAATGATTAAATTTACAGATGTATAGAATAAATTTCAGTGAACTAGCTACAGATCAGATAGATTCCCTCTAACTTTGAAACATAGCTAGTTTAAAAAACACAGGTCTTTCTACTTCATTGACTAATTACCTAGTTTACAGATTACCTGGAAAAAAGTTGTTGTCCCCTTAACTTGGTAATTCTGCCACAAGGGACCCTTCCTTCTTAGAGACAGTGCCAACAGTGCCATTTAAGACTCTGGGTCGTCTGCTCTCTTTCACTTACTGCTGTGGACTCTCCTTAGGGGAACATCAGGCTCTTCTTCCTCAAGCAGCTCAGCACTTTGTAGGAGACCCTGGATCTCTGGGTGCAGATCCTCCACACTAGCTTCTCCTGAGGCCAGTGCTCTGCAGTGCAACACCAAGGTGACATCTCGATTATAAAAATGAAAATACTGGCATACTCTACTTGCTTCATGCACACAACCATCATCCAGTAGGCGCCCAATCAAAAAGTTTAATGACTCCTGCTCTTTCCAATCCAGTCTATTCTCACATGTCTCTTTGGATGGAAGGCCGTTAAGTTCTAAGTATTTTGATGTGTTCAGAGCAGCCAACTTGGAGAAGGAAAACTCACTGGCTAAACTATCAAAGGAAAGTTCACCACTAGTTGAGATATGTGGAGAAAACCTGGGCCCTGTTTCTTCCTGATTTCTTCCAAGTGTATGCTGGGTGATGCGGCAAAGCCAGATCTGCTTCTCCAGCTCCTCCAGCTTGTCCAGAGGCACCGGGTCCTCCTGGGCAAGCCAGTGCCCTGCCAGGGTGAGCAGCAGATGGCGCTCCTCAATGCTGCTCCATCCAGTTGGGTGCTCACATGCCACATGGGCCTGAGCTGAGAAAAAGGAAGAAGCTGCTTTGCTTGAAATTGAATTCTTCTGAAAATTCTCATGGCATTTTTTCCAGAAGTCAATTCTTGCTTGTTTTAGTGACCACTGTTCAATGTGTTTTAGGGTCTGCATTTCCTGTGTTATCTGTGAAATTTAAGAAAGCAGATTTTAGCCTTTCTTGGAAAAAGAAGTATCATAAATGCTAATGTTCTCTAAGTATATCATCCTTGTCTTTTTTTTTTTTTTTTTTTTTTTTTGAGACAGGGTCTCAGTCTGTCATGCTGGAGAGCACTGGTGCAATCATAGCACATTGCAGCCTCAACCTCCTGGACCCAAGAGATCCTCCCACCTCAGCCTCCCAGGGAGCTGGGCCACAGGTGTGTGTCATCATGCCTGGCTAATTTTTAATTTTTTTGTAGAGACAGGGTCTCCCTATGTTGCCCAGGCTGGTCCTGAACTCCAGAGCTCAAGCAATCTTCCTGCCTCAGCCTCCCAAAGTGCTGGAATTAGAGGCATGAGCCACTGCACCTGGCTTTATCATACTTGTTAAAACCAAATCAAATCAGAGAATAGAGATTTGGCTACAGATGACCCTGGATATTTTATCTGGAAAGTTATGGTATGAAAAACAAGTCTTGATTTATCCCATTGAATGGGGTTTAAGTGGAAGCCCCCTTATATTTAATTCTATTCAAAGGAAAATAGTTGTAGCATATCTTGCAAACTAACATTACATTTGCAGCACACATTTCTCAATAGGAATTGTAGGCTCATCCATTTCTGAAAGTCATGTGTGTGTCAAAAGTAAAAAAAAGCCTAATCTCCTATAAATTATATATCTCATCTGATTTACTGTTTAATGCTGATTTTAAAAGCTAAGATTTTAAATAACTTAAAAGACCAATGATACCTCTTCAATAACCAAGCTGTCCACAGGTAACTCCGCTAATTCTGCTACTCTCCTGGCCAAAGCAAATTGTCCATCTGTCTGTAGTCTTTCCAAAATAGATCTACATTCATGCTGAAAATTCTCCATGCTGTAGCTGGTAATAATTATAAGATTAATGGCTATGGATGTATCCTTCAAAATTTGGCAAAGGACACACAGCTTTTTCACATCTGGACCTGTGCCAAAGAGGAGAGAATATAAACATTTAGTCAAGAAAATGCCACTACAGCATTTCAAGAGTAATACATATCGGGGGAAATATACATGTTTAACATAGTAATGTAGTTAAAGGAAAACCCAAAAGCTACTTCTTTTTTTTTTTTTTTTTTTTGAGATGGAGTATCACTCTGTCACCCAGGCTAGAATGCAGTGGCATGATCTGGGCTCACTGCAACCTCCACCTTCTGGGTTCAAGGGATCCCCCTGCCTCAGCCTCCCGAATAACTAGGACTACAGGCTTGTACCACCACACCTGGCTAATTTTTGTACTTTTAGCATAGATGGGGTTTCACCATGTTGTCCACGCTGGTCTCAAACTCCTGACCTCAGGTGATCCACCCGCCTCAGCCTGCCAAAGTACTGGGATTACAGGCGTGAGCCACCATGCCTGACCAAAAAAAAGCTATTTTTCTACTCTAGTTGACTAGCAGAGGAAACCATAAGGTAGCTCCACTATACCAAAGACACCAAAAAATGGCCCAGCAAAATTGTTAGTGGTAAACTCTGGCTGAATTTGCTTGTCGTATAGTAAGAATGGTTAGAGATTAATGGCTGGGTGTGGTGGCTCACGCTTCCAATCCCACCACTTTGGGAGACCAAGGCGGGTGGATCACTTGAGGTCAGGAGTTTGAGACCAGCCTGGCCAACATGGTGAAGCCCCATCTCTACTAAAAATACAAAAATTAGCCTGGCATGGTGGCACACACCTGTAATCCCAGCTACACGGAGGCTGAGGCAGGAGAATCAGTGAACTAAGATGGTGCCATTGTACTCCAGCCTGGGCAACAGAGTAAGACTCTGTCTTAAAAAATATATATATATAACAAAACCTGGCAGAGATTAGCAAATGAACTCAATCTACACATCTGGCTTTAAATACAGGGCAGAGGTTGGTGGTGTTCAATATAGTAGAAACACAGTAGTAACCTTGGGAAGATTTTAGTCATTCATGCTAGTCTCTCTCTCCAGATTTATCTCCTACCTTGATCAAATTTATTTGATTTAGTGGTCATTTGTTCATTCAATGCAGGCATCATGTGGATCAAGACAGATCACTTATAGGATAGTTAAATCTCCAGCTGGTCAATAGCCTAGGCTCTAATGTGGCATACTGTATTCAGAACGAAGCATCACTTGCACCTCCGAAATTTATCTACTTAACCCAGGGAGACCTAACTGAGCTCTTCCTGATGTCTCTGGGAAATTATTAGTAAAACTAAGAATTCTTGGCCAGGCGCAGTGGCTCATGCCTATAACCCCAGCACTTTGGGAGGCCAAGGCAGGAGGGATCACTTGAGGCCAGGAATTCAAGACCAGCCTGTGCAACATGGTAAGACCTTTGTCTCTATCAAAAAAAAAAGACAAAGAATTCTCTGCCAACAACTTATGGGGCTCGGTTTGCTCCTTTTCCTAAACAGTCTAAGTAGAGTCTCTGAAATTTTTAAAAATGAATTGTAGATTTCTGAAACAGGGTTTGTGATCCTGGGCAATGCTAAGGTTACTTGCCAGAGAGAAAAAGATACCGACAGGGTAATGTAGAAGCCAACCAGGAGGAAATGTGGCTATTTGATAACTGCTTAGAATGCGATGATTGGTTATATTATGTTTTATGCTGTTGTATTATTTATTGAATATTTTAACCAGAATTTTAATTTCTCTGTAACTTCTTCACACCCAGTTGTAGACTGTAAGTTAATATTACATGCATTTTAATTTCCTAACTACCCCCTGAAGTATTTTCAAGATTAAGAAACCTAACTTCTTAATAGCAACTTAATTGTAAGTATTGTCTTACCATCAGAGAAGAGATGCTCTCTTTCAACAAACAGCTGTAGAAGCTTCCCCAGCTCATACTGGGTCTTACACTGCTGTAGCATAAGCTTCAAAAGGAAACATACCTGATCCTCCAGCCACATGGCAGGGATGACAGGGTGGACCTTTGTGGCTGCTGTGTTAAGCTATTAAAGAAAAAGAGAGGCTTAGGGAAAGCAGTTTCATGAGAATAGCAAATCAAAACCTCCAAATCTGGGAACCTCTAAGAAAGCTAAAATTCCCTCAAAAGCTATCTCCTGTCACAAAGGGAGGCGCTTACTCAGGTCCTTTCCAAATGGCAGGAACTGGTAATGGGGCTCGGAGGACTGGCAAAAACAAGCCCTTCTCAGCAGCTCTACACAGTGTCTCTTTGTGGAAAATTCTGGTATAGAGCTGCATGTGTGGAAAAAGAGGGGCAAGAGTCCTCAAGACTGAATACTATCGAGTTAATTAATGTAAAATATCCCACTTAGTGACTGTCAAATTAATGCTCCTTTGAGTTGCTGTGAAATTAATCAGATGTTTCACTTAGCAGCCTTTTTTTTTTTTTTTCCTGGGACAGAGTCTTGCTCTGTCACCCAGCCTGGAGTGCAGTGGCACGGTCTCCACTCACTGCAACCTCTGCCTCCCAGGTTCAAGAGATTCTCCTGCGTCAGTCTCCTGAGTAGCTGGGATTATAGGCGCCCACCAGCATGCCCAGCTAATTTTCGTATTTTTAGTAGAGATGGGGTTTCACTATGTTGGCCAGGCTGGTCTTGAACTCCTGACCTCGTGATCTGCCTGCCTCAACCTCCCAAAGTGCTGGGATTACAGGTGTGAGCCACCATGCCCGGCCAGCAGCTTCTTAAGGGAGGGATGTAGGCTTGCCCCTGAATCCTGAATGCAGAAGATTTTAAATTCACATTATAAAAACTGCTTAGAAAGACTTGCCTAACATAACGTGTATACCTTTGTAACAAACCTGCACGTTCTGCACATGCACCCCAGAACTGGGGGGGCGGGGGGGGGGGAAGACTTGCCTAACATTACTTAGCTAATTCTACCACTTTGCTTTTAGTTTATTCTTGTTAGCGAAGGGTCTCACTTAAGAAGCCGGGATTTATATTATTTCAACTGAATTCTAAAAATATTAATAGGAAGATGAATTCAAGTGGCAGGTTGCATTTCTACAAGTAGGTATGGCAAAAGTATCTTCTAGGATGCTGCAGGAAAAGGCCGATTTCAGCAGAGTGGTGCTTTCTTACCTGCTGCTGCTGCTTTTTTTTTTTTTTTCTTTCCTTTTTGTTGGTGGAGAACAGGGTCTCACTATGTTCTGCTGCCCAAGCTGGTCAAATTCCTGGCCTCATGCCATCCTCCCGCCCCTGCCTCCCTAAGTGCTGGGATTACAGGTATGACAACCGCACCCCACAGATGCTTCTTTTGTGACTTCATTCTTGATTTTTCTTTGGCTCTTGCTTTGTATTATTTTTGGAAGACTAACATTTGGTTTTCAGTCACTATGGTCTCGTAGTTCACTCAACTTCATGCAACATAATCACAAAAATTACTGGGCCTTTTGGTGGAACAGAAACTTAACTGCCTGGTTTCAAAAAATGTATATGTTAATAGGCACCAAATTCAGTACCTCTGTGTCTAGTACTGTGTTAGGCCCTTGTCTTGGCTGGATACTTCCTGTATACTTCTGAACATACTATAAAAGTCACTCTGAAGGTAAGTTTAATATGCACAGGCTTTGTGGCTGTGATGTAAGTTTTAGAAGACAACATTCCCTTCAATGGAATTCTCAAGACTGCCAAGATCTTAAATTAAGGAAGGGTTTATAAAATCTTATGTCACATTACTGTTACCTTCTTATCCCTACTTGGAACAAATTTCCTTCTCTACTCTCTTTCGGATTCTGAGGTCAGGAGTTCAAGACTAACCTGGCCAACATGGCTAAACCCCGTCTCCACTAAGAATGCAAAAATTAGCTGGGTGTGGTGGCACATGCCTGCAGTTTCAGCTACCTTCCTACGCCCTGTGTGGTCCTCCCTGTCCATTTCTAGTTCTCCTCTCAAATTCCAATGGGACTTACCTACTGGTAAGTAAAAAGAAGATAATTTGCTTTTGCAGCCTCTCCCTTAATGCAAAGTGTTTAAGGGAATTACTATGAGAAGGAACATTGGTAGTCAGCTCATTAAATTAGCTACTATTCCTGCTGAGACACTATTCCTGAATGTTTCCTATAACTGCTGTGACTGGATTTTGATGTTTAGAAGAACAAAAGTTATATAATACTTCTATTCTTTTAAAAAAATTTCTCTTCTTGATTCTTTATCCTCCTGAGTGTCTCCTTGTTAAAATTAGCTGGGATTAGGGCACTAGTCCTTAGTCTTTAATTACTTATATACCTAACTCTGTTGCTCTAAGAAGATGAACTAATGTGAGCAGATGATGGAACTGGTTAAAGGAAAAAAATATATTGAAGTGAAAGGCTGAGGCAAGAGATGGGAGCAAACATACTGCTCCTTTGCAGAGGCTGGAGCAGGGCCAGTCAGGCAAGAATAAGAAGATACCTGGGAGGTATCCATCTAGCCATAAGGAGTAATAGGCTAAGGAAATTAATGTGTCTCTTTTCTGTGGTTTCAGAATCCTAGGCATATTCAAATAACTGATTTGGTATTTTCCAATATGTAAGTTTCAAATCTTCATTACAGTTAAGACCAATGTGGCCGGACATGGTGGCTCAAGCCTGTAATTCCAACACTTTGTGAGGCTGAGGTGGGAAGACTGCTTGAGGCAAGGAGTTCCAAACCAGCCTGGCCAACAAAGCAAGACTTCATCTTTATTAAAAAAATATTAAAAATGATCGGGTGCAGTGGCTCATGCTTTTAATCTCAGCACTTCAGGAGGCTGAAGTGGGTGGATCACTTGAAGTCAGGAGTTTGAGACCAGCCTGACTGACATGGTGAAATCCTGTCTCTACTAAAAATACAAAAAATTAGCTGGGCGTGGTGATGGGTGCCTGTAATCCCAGCTACTTGGGAGGCTGAGGCAGGAGAACCACTTGAACTGGGAGGTGGAGGCAGCAGTGAGCCAAGATCACGCCATTGCACTCCAGCCTGGGCGACAGAGCCAGACTCTGTCTCAAAGGGGAAAAAAAAAAGACAACAATTAAAAATCATCCAGCATGGTGGCATATGCCTGTGGCATGTGCCTGTCGTCCCAGCTACTTGGGAGGCTGAGGCAGGAGGATCTCATGAGTCCAGGAGTTCAAGGCTGCAATAAGCTATAATCATACCACTGTGCCTGAGTAACTGAGTGAGACACCAAGTCTTAAAAAAAAAAAAGAAGGGGTTGGGGGCTGGGCATGGTGGCTCACGCCTGTAATCCCAGCACTTTGGGAGGCCGAGGTGGGTGGATCATGAGGTCAGGAGTTCAAGACTAACCTGGCCGACATGTCGAAACCCCCATCTCCACTTAAAATGCAAAAATTAGCCGGGTGTGGTGGCATGTGCCTGTAAGTCCCCAAAAATTAGCCAGGTGTGGTGGCAAGTGCCTGTAGTCCCAGCTACTCCGGAGGCTTAGGCAGGAGAATCGCTCAAACCCAGGAGGTGGAGGCTACAGTGAGCCGAGACCGTGCCATTGCACTCCAGTCTGGGCAACAGATTGAGAGAGCAAAAGCCTCTACTGAAGTTCTACTGGTACATACTTTTATCTCATTTATCACAAAGGCTTTTGGAATAGAAAAGGGAAAAGGGCTAAAAATCCCAAACAAGACTAATGCATACTTCCACTATTTTTTAAAATAACTTAGTCTGTCTTTTCATAGGGTAATTAAGCTCAACATGATAAGCAAGACTTAAACAGGCATCTGAGTAGGTAAAGTCTGAAACTGACCACGTAGGTCAACATGATTTGGACAGGGACAACTAGAATGGTTTTTTCTGTCAACACTCCTATTCTTTTTTTTGTTTGTTTTGAGACAGAGTCTCGCTCTGTTGACAGGCGCCAGGCTGGAGTGCAGTGGCATGATCTTGGCTCACTGCAACCTCCGCCTCCTGGGTTCAAGCAATTCTCCTGCCTCAGCCTCCCGAGTAGCTGGGACTACAGATGCATGCCACCACACCCAGCTAATTTTTGTAATTTTTAGTAGAGACGGGGTTCCACCCTGCTGGCCAGGATGTTGGCCAGGATGGTCTCAATCTCTTGACCTCGTGATCTGGCCGCCTCGGCCTCCCAAAGTGCTGGGATTACAGGCGTGAGCCACCGCGCCTGGCCCATTCTATTCTATTCTTTTTTTCTTTTTTGAGACAGGGTCTTGCTCTGTCACCCAGGCTGGAGCGCAGTAACATGATTTTGGCACACCACAGCCTCCATCTCCTAGGTTGATCCTCCTGCCTCAGCTCCCCAGAGTAGCTAGGACTACAGGCATATGCCACCATGCCTGGCTAATTTTTTTTTTGAGACAGAGTCTCACTTTATTGCCCAGACTGGAGTGCAATGGCATGATCTCAGCTCACTGCAATCTTCGCCTCCCAGTTCAAGCTGTTCTCTTGCCTCATCCTCCCGAGTAGCTGGGATTAGAGGTGTATACCACACGCCCGGCTAATTTTTATATTTTTATTAGAGACAGGGTTTCACCATGTTGGCCAGGCTGGTCTCGAACTCCTGACTTCGTGATCCACCTGCCTTGGCCTCCCAATTTTTAAGCTTTTTTTTTTTTTTTAACCAAATACCCAGACTGCAAGGAGATAAATTTGTGTTTTCTGTAGAAATGGGGTTTTGCCATGTCACCCAGGCTGATCCTGATCTCCCAGACGCAAGTGATCCATCTGCCTTGGCCGCCCAAAGTGCTGAGAATATAGGTGTGAGCCACCATACCCAGCCCATTATTTTCTGTCAGTGTGAATAAAACATTATTAAACATCTTTCACTCTAAACACTGCTGCAGTTATCCTGGATTGGCAAAATCTGGCCCATGTACCACCATTCTCCTCTCTAGTGCCTACAACATATACTATTAATTTCTTTTTCAGTGAGCTTGGCTGAAGCACCAGGATACTGATCACAGTTATCACATTACATGAAACTTCTCAGTTCATGTTCTGAAACTGATAAGCTGCTGTGAGGCCACTGCAACTCCTACCTCAGTTTTTCCATCTCTGGAATGGTATAAATGATATAGTTTGAATTATATACCATAGATCCACTATTCTCCTGCTGCCCTATCCTAACTATTAGCAGACAACAGGCCGTGCATGCCAACCAAGTTTAGATCAGTGAGAAAGAACACCATAACTCCAACTTACCATTTCAAGGCTCTTCTGAAACTCCAGAAGTTTAGCTTCGGCTTCTTTATAATTCTTGAAGAACATACACAGTTCATACATCTCTATCACCAACAGTAACGGGGAATCCTTTGACAAAGAGTTTGAAAAAAAAATTACACAATTTTGAACTTAAAAATTTTTCAAATAATGTCAAATAAGAGAATGTTAAAAATATTCTTAATAAAGTAGGGCACGGTGGCTCACGCATGTAATGCCAGCAGTTTGGGAGGCCAAGGCAGTGGGATCACTTGAGGCCAGGAGTTCAAGACCATCCTGGCCAACACAACAAAACCCCATCTCTACTTAAAATATAAAAAATTAGCCAGGTATGGTAGTACATGCCTGCAATCCCAGCTACTCCAGAGGCTGAGGCATGAGAATCACTTGAACCTGGGAGTTGGAGGTTGCAGTGATTGCCAAGACTGTGCCACTGCACTCCATCCTGGGTGACAGAATGAGATTCTGTCTCAATAAATAAATAAATAATAAAAAATAATTAGCCGAGTGTGGTGGCATGTGCCTATTAGTCCCAGCTACTCGAGAAGCTGAGGGAGGATCACTTGAACCTGGAGGTCGAAGCTGTAGCTATGATCATGTCACTGCACTCCAGCCTGGGCAACAGAGCAAAACTCTGCCTCAAAAAAAAAAAAATGCTATTATCAATAGCTTCACAGATTAAATCATGTACATTAAAAAGAAAGTTAAATATATTTTCTTTTCCTTTTGGAAAAATGGTACTCAGGCCAGTTACCCTTACTCTACAATTTTCTGTCTATTCTATACTTGGCCCACTGCAAGGGGCAGAAAGCATTCCACTAGATGGTGCTATGACACCTTTATTATTTTTAATTTATTTGTTTTGAGACACAGCCCCACTTTGTTACCCAGGCTGGATTGCAGTGGCATGATCACACCTCACTCACTGTAGCCTTGACCTCAGGTGATCCTCCCACCTCAGGTTCTACAGTAGCTAAGACTGGAGGTGCGTGCCACCATACCTGGCTAATTTTTGTATTTTTTGTAGAGACGTGGCTTCGCTGTGTTGCCCAGGCTGGTCCTGAACTCTTGGCTTTAAGTGATCCATATGCCTAGGCCTCCCCAAGTGCTGGGATTACAGGAGTGAGCCAGCATGCCCAGGCATGACATTTTAAACAAACACACTGGGATAATCAGCTCTGCTGACCCACTTTACCTACTGTTGCCTGTGGCATTGATTCATACATTTCACTGTTTTCAGTGGGAGCTGCTCAGTCAGAGAATAGGAGTTCTGAATTAGAAAGTATGGATCTGAACTGTAAATACACCACTTACTAAAGTATTTTTTTTTTAAGAGACGGGGTTTCACCATGTTGGCCAGGCTAGTCTTGAACTCCTGACCTCAGGTGATCCACCCGCCTCGGCCTCCCAAACTGCTGGGATTACAGGCGTGAGCCACTTAAAGTGGTTAGTAGGCCTACTGAAGTATTTTGAGACCTTGGGTAGGTTACTTAAGTTTTGTGAGTCTCTGTTTATTAGTCTGTAAAATGAGGGCAACATCACTTCATAATCTTTTTTTTTTTTTTTTTTTTTTGAGAAACACAACTTTCTGTTACTCAGGCTGGAGTGCAGTGGTACAATTTCGGCTCATTGCAATTTCCACTTCCCAGGTTGAAGTGATTCTCATGCCTCGGCCTCCCAAGTAGCTGGGATTACAGGCGCACCACCACACTCGGATATTTTTTGGTGTTTTAAGTAGAGAGAGAGTTTTGCCATGTTGGCCAAGCTGATCTCAAACTCCTGGCCTTAAATGATCCACCCACCTCAGCCTCCCAAAGTGCTGGGATTACAAGTGTGAGCCACTGTGCCTGGCCCATCATTTCTAATATTATTTTCACGTAGGATTACTGTGAAAACTCACTAAAATAATGTGTAAAAAGCACCCTGGGCCAGGTGCGGTGACTGATGCCTGTAATCCCAGCATTTTGTGAGGATGAGACAGGAGGACTGCTTGAGCCCAGGAGTTTGAGACCAACCTGGTCAACATGATGAAACCTTGTCTCTACTAAAAATACAAAAAACAAACAAAGAAACAAAAAAAACAACAAACAAACAAAAAAACCCACAGCCAGGCATGCTGACATGTGTCTGTTGTCCCAGCCACCCAGGAGGCTGAGTTGGGAAGATCACCTGAGCTTTGAAGGCTGAGGCTGCAGTAAGCCTTATCGTAACACTGAACTCCAGCCTAGGTGACAGGAGTGGGACTCTGTCTCAAAAAGTAGAATAAATAAATAAATAAATAAATAAGACTTTGCTAAGTAAATGGTCCTTTTTTTTTTTTTTTCTGACATGAAGTCTCGTTCTGTCACACAGGGTGGAGTTCAGTGGCATCATCTAGGCTCACTGCAACCTTCAGCTGCCAGGTTCAAGCAGTTCTCCTACCTCAGCCTCTCAAGTAGCTGGGATTACAGGCCTGCGCTACCATACTCAGCTAACTTTTGTATTTTTAGTAGAGACAGGGTTTCACCATGTTGGACAGGCTGGTCTCAAACTCCTGACTTCAAGTAACCCACCTGCCTCAGCCTCCCAAAGTGCTGGGATTACAGGTGTGAGCCACTGTGCCCAGGCAAGTAAATGGTACTTTTAATATTATCATCATCATCTATTGTTGGCTAAAAAAAAATCAAAGGATGGAAATAAGAAAAAGCCAAGAGGGGATATGCTGAAGTAACCCCTTAAGCTTTGGAAAGTGAAGCAACTATCACTACCTTAAAGAAAAGTTGAAAACCTCTGATGAGAGTTTTGCTCTTCTGTCTTGTTAATAATGTTCTCCAGATGACTGAAAGGTCCTCAAGGTTCCAGGTATGGTCCTCTATTGAGTCCTGAATGTGTCCCATTGCTTCAGCTGCAACACTGTCCTCCACAGAAGTGATGATCCAAACACAGAGACAAGAAATGGCACTGGCATCCTGCCATGGGATAAATAAAATAACAACTAGGCCTGGATTACCTGGCAAATGTACAAATGCTACAGATGGGTATTTCCTGTTTAGAATAACTTACCCAACTTAAATTAGTCAAAATGGCTTGAAAAGCCTTCAAACATGAAACAAACTAGTGAGCAATCAAGGGACCGTTCTAAACTGTCCTACAGAGTATTGCAGATCAAAAGACCAAGAAGCAGACAGAAGGGGATATATGTCAAAGTCAGGGAAGTACTAACCATAAGAGAGTAGAATTGCCCTCCACTCATCTGCTGATTAAAGGACTGTCTGGAATCTTCCTCTTCCCTGCTAAAGAAGGCACTAAAGAAACAGTGGTGGTCAGTCCACCAAATCATCCTCCTCTGTGACTGCCAACCAGGAACCAAGGCTGTGATCACTTGAGTTCACTGAACGTCAGAGCACAAGAAAGTACATGAAATGGCCAGAGCCTAGGCTAGAGAAGCATAAAAAGTTGCAGTCAACTTGGAAACACATGCTGGAACCTCACCCCACTTCTGATTATCAGCCTTTCCTGTCCCTCAACACTTATTCTGTTGTTCTCTGGGTACTTAATTTAGGGTCCTTATGATCCTCACCTGAAGACAAGAGGCCAGAACACTGAGGATAGGGGCCTGTTGTTTCACTGCTTCAACAAGAAGCCAGTGCCAGGAGTCTGGCTCCTCTGAACACTGCAGCAGAATTCCAAATAAATTGGTCATCTCTTCTTTGCTTTCCTGGAGTTCCTGGGGGGACTTACTGCAGACTTGATTGCTGTCCATTTTGGAGGTGGGCACTGAGGGTAAGTTCTCAAAAGCCAGCCTTAAGTGGTCTTGAACAACTGGGCTGAAGTACTGGATAAGGGATTTCACCTAGAAAGCATATCAGATGATAAAATGGAAACCCAACTTTCAGTTTCAGCTGGAGCTGAAAATGTTAGAGAAAAGCATAGGCAAAATTATTCTTTCTCACCCTGAACTAAGTGAGAAGTGACTACTATATAATTTTACAAAGTTGTGTGGTGCTTTTGAGTGAATTTCCATATTCAGTCTGAAGTCATAAAAACCTTTCAGCTCTTCAGTACTAATGACTAGTGCATTATCTGATGCCAACTCATTGAAATCTTAGGAAAAATCATAGTATTATATGAAACAAAACCCCACATATCCAGTACCTATCCTAGATGTCAAAAAAAAAAAAAAAAAAAAAAAGGCCTATGTCTACACAACAAAAACAACACTATCTTCTGAGCAGTGTTCCTATTTCCTCTTGAGTGACTGCTAACAATTAGTGGCTTACCTCTGCTGGGTGGTAGTTGTGGAGTTGGCTGTGAATAATGAACTGCAGCCAATCATTTGCTTTGGCACATTCTTTAAGGTAAGATACGCTCAGTTTCATATTGTGTAGCCTGCAGAATTGTACCACTAAGGCCCACTGGCTGCTGGATTCACTGGATAACCTATAATTAGAATTAGAGGTGGGGGTGGTCAAGAAAAAAAACTCATAAAAATATAGCTTTAGTTTGAACTGGAAAATGAGTAAAAATTATATAAATTTAAGCACACTACATTCTCTAACAAATACTAAATATTTATTAGGCTACTTTGAAAAAAGTAGATTCTTTCACCCATAAGGCAGAATAGCTAGCTTAGCATACTGGCACAATTCATTCCTTCCCCAAATCATCAATCACACTGGCTGTGTAGCATCCTTAGAAGAACTTAGGAAGATGTCCATCAAGAAATTTTTCTGAGTGCTAATTCTCTTGCACTATTCACTTTAGAGTACTCAGAGCCCTGGCTGGTGCCTGGGCCTCCTCACCAGGGGGAGGGTACACATTCCTGCTGCAAGCAGGATACTGGCAAGAACAGAATCAGTGACAGGATGTACACAAAAAGGGTGCGCTCTCAGGGTCTGGGGTGGTTAGGTCAGTCCCAGTGGGGCAGCATAGAGAAAAGACGGCATGAAGTGTAAGATATGCTTTTATATACAGTCACTTCAGCTTCCATTATCAACTGACATAATAAAAAGAAAAAATTAAGAACATTATTTAAAGTCAAATTTTGGGAGACCCATCCCATCATCATCCTCTTCTTCTCCTTCATTTTTTCCAATCCTCCAATACATCTGAACCCACGTCTTCTGGCATTTCAACATGTATAATTTAAAAGACTTCTTTGACTAGCAGGACAGTGGAGGAGACAAAGCTGCTCTCCGTCTCTTGGTAAGTCCTTCTCTAAAGAAGGAATTGGTATCTTCACCCTCTTTTCACTGATAGCAAGATGCAATTAAAATCATTGTCCATTTACCGACTATCTGCTATATGCTAGATAAAAAAGGTAAGGTCTAGGGAGATTTTGGTGAAAACACAGAGGTGTTCAAAGAAAAACTAGGCAAACACAGGCTGGCACAATAAGCTTGTTAGAAAAGAGGCTGGGACTGCAACTCACAAACCTCATTATTTCCTGTTGCTGAATGCTGTTCCATGTACCTTCTTCTAACAGAACAAGCAATTCTTCTGCGGTTGCCTTTTCACCATCAGCTAGTTTAGATAGTTTTTCAGCTGTAATAAATAGAAGCAACAAAATATAGTCAAGAGAAAAAGTCAGAACCTGAGCATTTCTGTTTCAATAGTGTGGCTCAGGGCCATTTCAGAACCCAATTAACATGCCCAAGAAAGTGACATAAAGAACACACACTCTGAAGGAAAAGGATAAAATGAGGAAGGTAACATTTTCTCCCAAAGCACTCACAAGTCAATGCCTTAGAACTATTCACGCCTTCTCTAAACAGAGCTGGCCAGATAAACAAAAGGTGCTGTACCTACAGACTCTCTGATAAAACTGTACTGAGCATCTTCATTTCTACGCTTGTAGCTCAAAATTATATTGGCCACTTTCATATCAACTCTGAGCTTGAGGCTGTCAAGTCCAAGCAATTCTAAGAAACAAACACATGCAGCTCCTGTTGAAGGTACGTGGAAGGAGGAGAGCCCTAAAACATAGGCTTCATTGCCTACTTGCTGGATCCTGAAAAAGAAAGGAATATCACATCAGCACGTGAAAATTATTTCTCACCAGGAAAAGCAAATGGAATTACATCAGTGACACATGGAGTGCCAGCCATGTGATTTTTGGCGGCCTCCCACTGCCCTTTTGCCCCTTGCACACACCCGTTTAGGTTCCTGGTAGCTTTTCAGTTGTCTTTTGGAACAAGAGCTCCCCATTCTCTTAAGCTGATTTTCTAAAACAATTAGTCATAGTCTAAATTATTCTTGCTTCCAACTTCATCCAAAAGACATGAAGTACAACTTCTGAAAGACTGCCAACTTGTGATCGTATCAATTATGAGTATGTATACAAACTACCAAGAATATTAAAGCCACTTAAATTCAAGTTTGACATCATAAAGCATATTTTAAAGAACTCATATAGGCCTTTTATAGGAATAGAAAATTTCTGGAAAGACACACAAGAAATTATTAACCATGTTTTTACCATGTGGAAAGGGAGGTTGAGAGACTTTTCTCTTTCATTTTCACCTTTCTGAACTACTTGAATATTTTACCACAAAAAAGGTATTACTTTGTTAGTTATAAAACAAACTAATAAAGGAAATCTATACTTAGCTGCTAATTACAGTAAACGCTCTTCTCAATTCTGTGCTTTATAAAAATGAATTATAATTAAATGAATTATTAAAGATATTAAATGTAGAATCCAAATCTCATCATATAATTCCCCTTTTTAAAAATTTTACTTTAAGTTCTGGAATACATGTGCAGAACATGCAGGTTACATAGGTATACATGTGCCATGGTAGTTTGCTGCACCTGTCAACCCATCATCTAGGTTTTAAGCCCTGCATGAATTAGGTATTTGTCCTAATGTTATCCCTCCCCTGGAATTCCCTCTTTAACTGCTAATACTTGACAAGCTCCTGTATGATTTTAAATTTTATTACTTTTCAAAATACATTTATCTTTTTTCCAATTAACAGAGATCACATGCACTAAATACCAAAAACTTGAGACACACAAGGAAGCACAAATTAAAACCATAACAATCACCATTCAAATGTAATCACTGTTAACTGTGGTATGTTTCCAGTATGTTTTTCAATGTATGTGTAAAATGTTACACAAATATGTTTTTTATAATAAAAATTATATATATATTTTTAGTGGAAGTGTCTCACTGTCGCCCAGGCTAGAGTGCAGTGGCGAGATGATAGCTTAGTGCCTCCTTGAACTCCTGGGCTCAAGTGATCCTCCCCCTTCCCAAAGTGCTGGGATTACAGGTGTGAACCACTGTACACAGCCCAAATTGTATTTTAAATACTCACAGCTGCTTTGGAGTCTTGCTCTTGATTAATTCCTGGACCAAAAAAGTACCAAACGCAAATGATGGTCTTCCATGATGTAAATAATAAGCAAAATTCAGACGTTCCACTATAGCATATTTATTAACCAGGTCAGGGCTGGAGAAATGTGGGAGATGACTCCACGCATCTGAGGGGAAAGTGAAACATTAATTCCCTGTAAATCACCATGAGTAATTTCAGATTTTCACATGGAAAACTTAACTCTCTAATGATAAAACTGGTTGCTATAACAATTTTGCATCACTATGTATCACTGTGAACCTACCAAAGTCTAATATTTTACTTCAACGTATAGAGGTAGCCTTCATTTTATATAAAGATGTGTACTTGAGAAGTTGCATAAAAACTCTGGTAAGAAATGATGCTCCCTCCTACCTTCCTATTAAACTTACTTGTAATTTTAGTAGCTTTTTTTCTGTTGAGAGACTGTCTTAGGATCCACAATTAGTACTCTAGAGCTGCCTGTCTCTAACCTCCCGAGTACTTTGAAATCTCCTCTCTCTGGGCTTTTGTGTCCTCATAAGTAAAACAGGCAAATTGGGCTAGATGATCCTGGAGGGCTGTGCTAGCTGGAGTGCTCCATGATATTTTGTTAAGGAAATCTTCCTTCTATGAGCGCTGCCATCTTTGAACTACAGCTTTGGCAGAGGCCTGGGAGGGTCTGGCTGCCAGTGGAATAAGGCTCAGTGACTACTGGGGTGCATGACGGATGTCTTCTCTCCGTTTGGGTCTTTCTGGCCACAGCTCATTACAGCTGTTATTACAGATGCTAATGTACGATTTCAGGGAGAATTGCCAGTATCTATGACATCCCTGTATCTATATCCCAGTATCTATAACATCCCTAAACCAATGGAGGAACACTTGCTGGGGACATAAGAAGGCAGACCTGGAAGTGTCTCCTTAGAGGGCAATCTACATGCTTATTTTGGGACAATTGCGGGAGAGCTAGAGCCATTCTGGTTGAATGTGTAAAACTGATTTAAAAAATAATAACTTTAGAAGTTGTCCCAACTGATTTCATTTGAGGACACTGTTTCCAGGGGTGGAAGTCTTTAGTCTGGCAAGTCTATTATCTCCGAGGTAATAGGGCTTTAGAGTCATAAAAGTGTGTATTTGAGGCCAGGGGGCGGTGGCTCACACCTGTAATCCCAGCACTTTGGGAAGGCAGGCAAATCACCTGAGGACAGGAGTTCAAGACCAGCCTGACCAACACGAAGAAGCCCCATCTCTACTAAAAATACAAAATTAGCTGGGCATGGTGGTACATGCCTGTAATCCCAGCTACTGAGGAGGCCTTGGGAGGCTGAAGTGGGAGAATCTCTTGAGCCCAGGAGGTTGAGGCTGCAGTGATCTATGATCACACCACCGCACTTCAGCCTGGGCAATAGAATGAGACCCTGCCTCAAAAAAAAAAAAAATTACTGAATAAATTGAAGATACAAACAGCCCAAGTTCATGAATTGGAAGATTAATATTGTTAAAATGTCCATACTATCCAAAGCTATCTATAGATTTATTGTAATCTCTATAGAAATTCCAATGATATTTTTCACATAAACAGAAAACACAATCCTAAAATTCATATGGAACCACAAAAGACCCTGAATAGGCAAAGCAATCCTGAGCAAAAAGAACAAAACAAAGCTAGAGGCATCACTACCTGTTCTCAAAATCTATTGCAAAGATATAGTAAGTAATACATTACGGTATGGGCATAAAAACAGACACACAGAAAAATGGAGCAGAGGCCGGGCATGGTGGCTAACGCCTGTAATCCCAGCACTTTGGGAGGCTGAGGCGGGCGGATCACAAGGTCAGGAGATCAAGACCATCATGGCCAACATGGTGAAACCCCTTCTCTAATAAAAATACAAAAATTAGCCGGCCATGGTGGTGGGCGCCCATACTCCCAGTTACTTGGGAGGCTGAGGCAGAAGAATTGCTTGAACCCAGGAGACAGAAGTTGTGGTAAACAGAGATCACACCATTGCACTCTAGCCTGGGCAACAAGAGTGAAACTCCATCTCAAAAAAAAAAAAAAAAATCTGTTAAATATCTGCAAAAAGAGCTTTTAAATTCATTTACAAAGGTCATTATGCAACAGAATCCCTTTTAACATACTTACATGTCCTCTATTCACCAAAGCCAACTCACTTTTCCTTCTCCAATAGGTTTTTTTTTTTTTTTTTTTTTTCCGGACACATGGTGTTGGTCGGTTGCCCAGGCTGGAGAGCTGTGGCATGACCACACTCACTGCAGCCTTGACTTCCTTAACTCAATCCTCTTGCCTCAGCCTTCTGTAGGACTGTAGGCACACATGACCATGCCTGGCTAATTTTCAAATTTTTCTTTCACCTTCTTGACCCTTATCTTCTATGCCTGGCTAATTTCTTGTAGAGACAGTGTCTTGCTATGTTGTCCAAGCTGGTCTTGAATTTCTGGCCTCAAGCAATCCTTCCACTTCAGCTTCCTAAGCGTTAGGATTACAGGCATGAGCCACTGCACCTGGCCTCCAACAGGTAATAATTTGAGAACATTTTTTCCTCTACACTGATTACCCTCCTATAATCTCCATTTGTTATCACTTACTTTCTGATGTTATATTCAGAGAGCATGAATGTCTTAGAAAGATGGTACCATTTTTCTATTAATAAGACCAGCAGAATAGCTCAGTTTAAAGTCCCTCTAAACTCAAGAAAATATTGAACAAAAATGTCTCTCTTTAGAAAAATTTGAAGTCAGAAGATGTTCTGATGTGAGTCTAGTCATCTCTTAGCATCCATGGGAGATTGGTTCCTGAACCCCTTGGATACCAAACCCACACATGGCTGCTCATGTCCCTGTAAAATAGCATACCATTTATATATAGCCTATGCACATTTTCCCATACACTTTAAATTACTCTAGATCACTTATAATATCTAATCAATATAAATGCTATGTAAATAGTTGTTATACTGTATTTTTCAATTGGTATTTTTTATTGTTCTTTTTTTTTTTTTTTTTAATTGTTTGTTCTCCCAAATATTTCCCAACTCGGTTGGTTAAATCCTTGGATGCGGAACCCAAAGAATAGTACTGGCTGACTCCAGTTAGAATGAAATAGCCATTCTTGTCAAGTACTATTCAATTGTCTCTTAACCACTTACTACCTATTTTTCAAAAAAGACAACATTGGGACCTGGTTCCAGAAACCAGTTCTGAAAAATAGTGTATCTGCTCTTGTTTTCAAAGTCAAAGATTATTTCTCAAATAAAGTTGTATCTTCTCATGGAATTCCAAGGACTTTTCATATTGTGACCTGATTCCTAAAAAAAATACTTGAAGACCCTGGAGGTATCTGTCACCTTACAAAGGTCTTATCTCAAAGTACATTTCCCTCTTTGAGATTAAACAAACTGTCACATGCCCTATTTATATTTTTGTGAGAACAGAGCGAGTATGGCAACTTGTAATTACATATAAAGCCATTCATTAAATATTTGCTGAGTGTGTAAGGAATACGGTACTGAAATGAGCACACTTGAGTTTTTTATTCAAATAGGACCATACTTTTTTAGCAGTTTGGGGCTTAGTGTGGAGACTGTGTATAAGAGAAAATTCAATCTAAAAGGAAATTTTACTCTGGCCTGGTGCAGAAGCCAAGTCACCACACAGTCTTCTTACATCCCTGTTCAGTGGTAAAACCATATGAAAAAAGAAGTAAACATTCTAATTAAACACAGTTTTCCAATTTTATAAATATGTATTATATTTTCATAAGTTTCATTTACTTTGTGCTTTATTTCCTCAAATATATTTTAAACTTCTAAAAATGGCAGGGAACATGCCTTCAACTTCTCGGTGCCCCTACTCTACCCGGCAGACTGCTCAATCTCCAAGAGGAGGTCAAGTTGCCACCTAGGTAACAGAGCTGGAGCCATCACAACAGGAGAGGGGATTTTGTCTACTCTCTAGTAACTTCACTGATAAAGGGTATTTCTATTTGATAATGCAATAAGTGCTACTTTTTTCAGCATTCAACAAATATTTACTGAACATCTATTAAAGGCTTGGCATACACTGGATTCTGGGCATTAGGTAAATTCTATATATCAGAATGAACTTGTAGAACATATATTAGGAAATTCATTTTTATGTATGTCAATAAATATTTGTGGGGCACATACTATGTACAAAGTACTAATGCAAAGCCTAATTTAGTGTAATATAGGCAGAGGCACCATAGGTAACATGGTATTAAAGATAAAAGAGAAACAGAAAAAACAGAGTTTAAGAACAGAAAAAAATAAATCAGAGAAAGTCTTATGGTCTTTATAGGACAGCAATGTGTGTGAATCTAGTACCTAAATGCCTTGCCTCCTTCCTTTTATTCTCATAGTAATTTGTTAGGCAGTCACTGTGATTAATCTTATTTTATAGAGAATTAAAGAAGTTAGATCACATGATGAAGGTCATACAGGTATTAATTACATGGTAGGGCCAGGATTTGTTTAATGCTGACACCTATGCTCTTAATCTTTATGATACTATAATGGAAATTAAGAATCCTTTTTTGAAAGAAAGAAATACAAGCAAATAGTTACACATTACATTTCTCAGCAAGTACAGCACTAGTAACCTAATACATTGACTTTTAACGCACAATATGTTTTCAATTCTGTCTTCTGCAAACTATTTTTCCATTGCAATACACCTTTAGTTTTAAAATAAAAAGCAATGAGAAAACTAGATTGGCTTTACATATATTAACTTCTATAGTTAACATTGCTAAAACACGCCTCAAGAAGTACTCAGGACGACTTACCTCCTATAGCTAGTGTGTTAGCAGGCTGCCAGCCAAATAATCTGCTAGGATCAAAGGGTGACAATGACTGAAAAAAGGGGAAAAGTTAAACAATATTAGAAGTTCACTGATTCTAAAATAGGTAAACAAAATTATATGAAAGAACTTCAGAAGTAGTCTGCTCCCCCTTTTCCAAGGCAATTTAAGGCTTGTCATTCTGGACATAAATTCTTTAAACACAGCTAAAAATAAAATAGAATTATAAGACAGCTTTATATTTTTAAATAAAATAGAACTGGGTATGTTCCTTTTAAAGACTCTCCTTATGTCAAACTACATCTGCAAAGTCTATTCTCTTTTGGTAGAGGAAGCATCAATTATAAAGTAAAATGGGCTTCAGATATGCTTTTGGAATAAAAAACCAAGAGGGCTAAAGACTAGAAAATGTTACCATGTAAACATGACAAGATGAGGTAGAAGCAGAGTAGGGAAGAAAAGGAAAAGAGAAAGAAAAAAAGAGATAAGTGGTTGAAGGAATGTGATGAGCAACAACATCAACAACAAAGAAAAAAATAGCAGACCAAGGTCAAGTCAATCAGAAAAAGTTTGGCAGCAGCAAGTAGTGGTTGTTTGGAATTTTTCCAGGCCAATGTTTAGCAAAGTTCATAAACAGCTGGTGGGAAGAATACAGGAAAAAACAGAACTATTAAGTCAGGATTTGGATGGCCCAAAAAAAAGAGTAGTTTTGATTTAAAACTAAGGAAGAAGTTGTGATCTATTAAAGAAGGAATACTTTTCCTAAAATAACCACTAAAAAATTAAGTCAGTCCACCTAAAAACAGAAAAAAGAACAATGTGAAACCACTTGTGTTTCAAGCTGATTCAAACTACTTTACATAGTGAAACTATGTTTTTTTGTTTTGTTTTGCCTGGGAAAAACACAAGACACAGTGGCATCTGTGACCTGTGCTTTCCCAGTGAAACTATGTTTTTACATAATCCACTTATCATTTGTACCAGTGCTACTTGAAGTGGTGGTCTAGAACAAGATGAGACACTTCTGTCAGTATAAATCCATAATACTGCTTCCTTCTTCAAGAAAGTCTTGCTACAAAAAAACCCCTACTGAACTAAACAATGTACTGAGTGACACAGCAGGTAGACATTTTGGTGCAAGATACTAATCTTACCACATTCCAGCAACAAGCAGTTTACAAGTGCTGGCCACACTTTTGAGCAGCACCAGTTGATACACTAAGAAGTCTTCACATTAGAGTAAGACAGATTTTGTGCTTTTATAGAATTATTATTACTATTTTGAAATAGAATCTTGCTCTGTCGCTCAGGCTGGAGTGCAATGGTGTGATCTTGGCTCACTCCAACTTCCGCCTCCCAGGTTCAAGCCATTCTCGTGCCTCAGCCTCCTGAGTAGCTGGCACTATAGGCACGTGCCACCATGCCTGGCTAATTTTTGTAATTTTTACTAGAGATGGGGTTTCACTATGTTGGCTACGCTGGTCTCTAACTCCTGACCTCAAGTGATCCACCCACCTTGGCCTCCCAAAGTGCTGGATTACAGGCATGAGCCACTGCACCTGGCCCCGTTATAGAATTATAAACCTTATGTTGAGTTGAAGATACTATGAGCATATTCTCATATGTGTATTCTCGTATGTATGAATATGTGTATTCATGGAAAAAAGGAAAAGCCTTTTGAAATAAGAAATGGGCAAAGGAAGGTATTCTTAACCAAGGATCCCTGAATAGGCTTCAAGGAGTCTGTGAATCACTTTAAAACGTAGGTAAAATTATATGCATATGTGTAATTTTTCTGGGTAGAGGGTTTATAGCTTTCTCACATTCTTAGAGGTTTGAAAAAGATTAAAAAGCATTGATTTAAACAAACATCCCTGATTCACTGAGAAGAGATAGTTAGAAGTTAAAAGTGGCATAATGGAGAGACTTTTAATGAAAGCAGCAGACAGGTATGTTAGTCAACTGTTTGCTCTGACCCACCTCCACCCTTCCCACTCTGCTCAGCATTGCAGGAAGCTGTATTTCCCAAGCTCCTTTGACCTTTGGCTACCAGATAAATATAGCCACAAAAGACACTGTGGGAGACTAAAGATGGGAAAAAGGAAGAAGCCAAGATACTCTTCCCATTCTTTGTTTTCCTGGGGCATCTCCACCAAGTTTCCACCCTCATACTCTATGCTCCCAGTTCCCATTAGGCAGCCTGGTTGTTAATTTAGCTCCCAGAGATGGCTCCAGCTTCTGGGTTCTGGTAACATCACTTTTTTGCATTGTTCTTGCAGGCTTAGGGGTGATGATGGCTTCCTATTTTGCTCTTTTTGGTTTGTGTCACTATCACATGCTTGGTTTCTCTATTCTGCTATTATGCTATATAAGTAATTCCCTATATTAAATGCTCTCCAGTTGAAAGACCTAGAGTGATTTCTGTTTTCCTGGCTGAACTCTGACAGACCTAAATATTAGCCACCTAAATACTGTACCTGAATAAGGTGGTAGAGTGTAATATCAGATGGCAGGACATTAGGAGGAGTGCACTGTGGGAAAAGAGCAGTTTTTAGCTTGGGGTAAGGAGTTAACGCCATCTTCAATAGCTGGGGATCCACTTTCTTCATACAGTTTTCATTTTCTTCATTCTGAACAACCTAAGTAAAAAGACAGATAACAGGTTGGAGAGTAGCATTTTCCCCTTCTCAAAGTTTAAGTCTTTTTTCCCAAGAACCCTGTGGAACAAGATTAGCTTGAGAGAGTATGTGGTAGCGAATACAGAACTAGACAAGTAGTCATAAGTTAACAGTTCTAGTTCTGGTTCTAAGACAAACTAACTATGTGACTAGATATTTAACATCAGGTCTTTGTTTCCACATCTGCAAAAGTAGGAAGTTCAGCTAGATCAGTGGTTTTCAAGTTGTATGTGAAGAAACTGAAAAATGGCTCTGCCAATATTTAATTCAATAATAAATATTTTAAAGTATTTACAAACTACTAAACTAGATGACTTTTCACTGAACTCTAAAGTTATCCTGTGACTCTGACAGGTGATAAAAAATAGAGGAATAAATATTTGGTTAAGGTATACTGCAGCAATCTAAAAAAGATGGTATTAAGTTAGCACCAGTAAGAAACTTTTGAAGATTAGATATTAAACACTCTTAATTGTCCTCTAAACAGGCAACTCTACTTCTAAAAAGCAAAAATGGGCACATTTCCACTAGAAACCCTCAACAGAGTTTATGGGTAGCTGAAGATTATGATTTCCTTTGATCTAAGAGGGCAAACAGTAGAGAATAATTCCTAAGTCACAGATCTAAAGTATTCTTACTCCCAGAAGCAATCAGATCCTAATTGTATTCGGAAAACAAATCTGGAGTATTGGAAAACAAACTAAAAAAAAAAAAAGAATCTCTATATAACATATTCATTCCCTCCTCTCTTTTTTATGAGACAAGGTCTCACTTTGTCACCCGGGCTGGAATGCAGTGGTGCAATCTTGGCTCACTGCAGCCTCGACTTCCCTGGCTCAAGTGATCCTCCTGCCTCAGCCACCCAAGTAGCTGGGACTACAGGAGCATGCCATCATGGCCAGCTAATTTTTTGATTTTTTTTTTTTTGTAGAGACGGAGGTTTTACCATGTTGCCCAGGCTGGTCTCAAACTCCTGGACTCAAGTGATCCATCCACCTTGGCCTCCCAAAGGGCTGGGATTACAAACATGAGCCACCATGCCTGGCTTCATTCCCTTTGAATGATACACATTTCTTTTCCTTTTTATTTATTTATTTTTTTTTGAGACGGAGTCTCATTCTGTCACCTGGGCTGGAGTGCAATGACGCCATCTCGGCTTACTACAACCTCCACCTCTCAGGTTTAAGTGATTCTCATGCCTCAGCCTCCCAAGTAGCTGGGATTACAGGCATGCACCACGATGTCCAGCTATGTTTTTTTGTATTTTTAGTAGAGATGGTGTTTCACAATGTTGGCCAGGCTGGCTGCAAACTCCAGGGCTCAAGCAATTCACCCTCTTCAGCCTCCCAAAGTGCTGGGATTACAGGAGGGAGCCACTGCACCTGGCCGACATATTAAATTTTAAAATTCAGCCTTGTCCTCTGCTCTTTAATCTAATGAAACACTTGAATATAGTTATATTTTAATATCAACTGAGATCCAGACAATCCATAGATAATTCTGCTAAATTTAAAAATCAGTCCTATTTTGTTATAAAGTGCTGTCCATACCTGGCTGACACCCCCAGGAGCATACATTGTAGTAGCGAGGGCTAGGAGGGTATGTCCTTCCAGCAGCATACTGCTTACACTGGCCTGATTAGTGGGAATCAAAATGTGAGCGTTTGCAAGGCTGGCCTGGAAGATCAGTTTTGGGTCTGGAAAATAAAACAGAGTGTTTTTCTCCTTAAGAGGGATAAATACTAAATTAAGAATTATGTGAGAAAAATACCAATTTTTTGTTTAGATGGAGTCTTGCTCTGTAGCCCAGGCTGGAGTGCAACGGCATGATCTTGGCTCACTGTAACCTCTGTCTCCCGGATTCAGGCGATTCTCCTACTTCAGCTTCCTGAGTAGCTGGGATTACAATTTCGTGCCACCACATCCGGCTAATTTTTTGTATTTTTAGTAAAGACAGGGTTTCACCGTGTTAGCCAGGATGGTCTTGATCTCCTGACCTCGCAATCCGCTCGCGCTGGCCTCCCAAAGTGCTGCAATTACAGGCATGAGCCACCGTGCCTTGCCAATAACATAAAATTTTAACTCTATCCACAGTTTAAAAAAAAAAAAGGGATCTTCTAAGTTTAAAAGCAATGAGAAAACATCACAGAGGGAAAAAATGAAAGATATCTCTATATAAAAGTAAAAACTTCTGTTTAAACAAAATTGAAAAGTAACAATGAACTGACGGAAAAATTGTAACAAATGACAACCTAAAGAGTTGCTAAGTTTGTCCTAAACAAAGAGCTCATACAAATCAATGCCAAAAATACTGACTCTAAGAGATAAATGGACCAAAAAACCCCACAAATTTATGAAGGAGAAAATATAAATGCCTGACACATAAAGCTACATAATTCACTAGCAACAAAGAAATGCAAATTAAGCAATTAGATGCCATATATCGCCTATCAAATTAGTAATAATTTAAAAAAAATCATCAAGCATTAGAGCTGTTCACAGTGAGCAGAGACTGAGACTTACAATAAAATCGTACAACTCCCTTGGAAAGCAATCTGGTCTTACAGTAAGAACCTTAAAAACATGTATAACCACTGGGCATGGTGGCTCATGCCGGTAATCCCATCACTTCGGGAGGCCAAGGCAGGAATATCACAAGGTCAGGAGCTCAAGACCAGCCTGGCCAATATGGTGACACCCCATCTCTACTAAAAATATAAAAATCAGCCGGGCACAGTGGCACATGCCTATAGTCCCAGCCACTCAGGAGGCTGAGGCAGAAGAATCGCTTGAACCTGGGAAACATAGATTGCAGTAAGCTGAGATTGCGCCACTGCACTCCAGCCTGGGTGACAGAGCAAGACTCCATCTCAAAAAAACAACAAAAACCAAAGAAAAACCACATATAACCTTCGACCCAATAATTTAATATCCCAAAACCTATCTGTACTAAGAAAATAATCTGAAATAAGGACAAAATTTTATATTCAAGACTATTACTTATAATAGAAAAAAAAAGGAAAATGGCTTCATCATCAGAAAATGAGAGAACAGTAAATTAAATACAGGTATATCCATACAATAAAGTATTATGTAAACATTTAAAATGGCCATATCTTTAAGAACGTGGGAAAATTCTCTTGTTATTACACAAAGCAGTATATAATAACATAGATGTTTCTTATTTTGCTACTAGCACTTAAAATAGTCTGCCACGAGGTAGGAGCTCAATAAATATTTGTTGTATAAATGAAATACAATAGAGACTAGGTTTTAAAAAAATGCAGTGAAGATAACTGGAACAAAATACATTAAAATATTATCAGTGGTTACCTATGGGTATTTTCCTATGTACCTAGACTATCTACCTATGGAGGTATTTGTTTTTAATTTATTTGTAATTATTTTTTAAAAAAGAGACAGGGCCTTGCTCTGTCACCCAGGCTGGAGTGCAGTGACACAATCATGGCTCACTGCATCCTCTAACCCCTGGGCTCCAGTGATCCTCCCATCCCAGCCTCCCAAGTTGCTGGGAATACAGGAGCATGTCACCACACCTAATTTTTAAAAATCTTTTGTAGAGATAGAGTCTTGCTATGTTGTTCAGGCTGGTCTTGAACTCCTATCCTCAAGTGATCCTTCCACTATGACTCCCAAAGCACTGTGATTACAGGTGCGAGCCACCCACCTGTATTAGCTGGCCAGTATTACCTTTCTGATAGTTGTCTGTGTCTTCTAATTTTTTTTAAACAATGAACATACATTACTTCACAGTCAGCATGCAAAACCAAAAAACAAAACCCACATTATTAAAAAAAAATCTATATTTGGAGAAACTAGATATTACACGCAACTGAAAGACTGACTGCTGACATTCCTTGTGTGGTCATTCAGCCTGTCCCTTTTCCCGTATTTCTGGGATAACACCAACTAACTCCACAGGGGTAACAAGGCTTTTCTGTCTGATTACAACCAGAGTAAGCCTCTACATCAGCAGCTCCACTGCAGAGGACACGACAATCTCACACATACTATGGATTTCTTTCAAGTCCATTTGGAGTTCCTTACTAAAATATTCAAAACAGGCATCTGGCAGACAGACCACTTCTTCATGGAAAAAGGGTGTCAGTCTACCAGAGAGCAGGAATTCAGCCTGTGACAAACTGGTGGGGTAACAGAAATCCTAGACCACGATGCTAAGGGGAAGTAGACAAAATAATACAAGCTCTTTGCTCCAGATCTAGCTTTTCTTGGCTGGCTGGCAGCTAACCTTTTTGGCCTTCTGCTTCTTACCTAAAGTGCAAGCCTAGATTATGTTCAGATATTTGACCACAGCCAACTAATTTATTTAAAGAGTCCACAAGTTTAACAGACCAGTGATTTATCCAAAGAAAGTTTCTGTGTTTAATACAATATGCCCATACCTGTTAAATTACTGGCAACTTGTCGACACTGAACTAAAAATTCAAACCAAGGGTGTGCTTCATGTAACTCTTTTTTTTCCAAAAAGGGACAATTTTCAGGACTAAGTCTGTAAATAAAACAATCAAAAAACTTCTTTGATTAACATACAGAATAAGACAGGTACAACCATGTTTGCTCAGGTGATGACTAGAATTTAAAAAAAGAATCTTGGAATTAAAAAGTAAATATAACACAAAATACTCCCACTCTTATATTTTACATATTCTTTATTATCTGGAAACAGATAATTTTAGAGACAGATTTTAGAGACATCATATGTTAACCAACTCTTTATCAGATAAATAGATACCTTGTACTTTAAGATACTTCATATTTTATTGGTTTTTACAACAAAAACTTTTTAGCATAATCAAACTTAGTAAGAAGCTTTTAAGAAATTTTTACAAGCCAAGTGTGGTAGCATGCACCTGTAGTTCTAGCTACTTGGCAGCTGAGGTGGGGAAAACTGCTTGAGCCTAGGAATTCGAGGCTGCAGTGAGCCATGATTGTGCCACTACACTCCAGCCTGGGTGACAGAGTGAGACTGTCTCAAAGCAAACAAATAAAAAACAAACAAAAAGCTTACACAACTACAGAGAATACACAACTGAGGAATTATGGCTCAGAATACATACTTTGAAAATACAGCTCTTAAATCTGTTTTCTTCCCAGTAGCTTTGGAGAAAACATTTTTAAGTAAGACTAACAATATGACATGTCAAAAATACATCTTCTGTTGGAACTCCTAGTCTTTTTTTTTTTTTTTTTTTTGAGATCCAGAGTCGCTCTGTTGCTCTGTTGGAGTGCAGTGGTGTGATCTCAGCTCACTGCAACCTCCATCTCCCAGGTTCAAATGATTCTTCTACCTCAGCCTCCAGAATAGCTGGGACTACAGGCACACAATGCTACACCTGGCTAATTTTTGTATTTTTAGTAGGGATGGGGTTTGACCATGTTGGCCAGGCTGGTCTGGAACCGCTGACCTCAAAAGATCCACCCGCCTCAGCCTCCCAAAGTGCTGGGATTACAGGTGTTAGCCACTGTGCCTGGCCTGTTTATTTTTTTGAGACCGGGTCTCACTGTGTTGCCCAGGCTGGAGTGTAGTGGCACGAACACGGCTCACTGCAGCCTGGATCTCCTAGGCTCAAGCAATCCTCCCTCCTCAGCTTCCCAGGTAGCTGAGACTACAGGTGTGTGCCACTATGCATAGCTGGTTTCTTACTTCTTTGTAAAGAGGAAGACTCAGTAGGCCAGGCGCGGTGGCTCACTCCTGTAATCCCAGCACTTTGGGAGGCTGAGGCGGGTGGATTACGAGGTCAAGAGATTGAGACCATCCTGGCCAACATGGTGAAACCCCATCTCTACTAAAAATACAAAAATTAGCCAGGTGTAGCATTGTTTGCCTGTAGTCCCAGCTACTTGGGAGGCTGAGTCAGGAGAATTGTTTGAATCCAGGAGGCGGAGGTTGTTGTGAGCCAAGATCGCACCACTGCACGCCAGCCTGGTGACAGAGAGAGACTCAGGAAAACCCACTACATTCCCCAGGCTGGTGTTAAACTTTTGGGCTAAAGTGATTCTCCTGCCTTGGCTTCCCAAAGTGCTGGAATTACAGATGTGAGCCACTGTGCCCATCCAATTCCTAGTCTTTACTACACAAAATAAGTAAAATAAAAATGTTGTCTGTGAGTGCACAAATGTGGGCTCTGGAATAAAAATTAAGTAGAATTAAATCAGCTCTTCCACTTAATAGCTGTGTGCCTTAAATAAGATACTTTAGTCTCTCTCAAAGCCTGTTTCTTCATCTGTAAAGTGGAGATGGGAGTAACCACCCCATGGAGTTTTTGTAAAGATTAAATGAGATAATGCATATAAAGTACTTAGCTTAGTGACAACACTGCAAACACTCAGATATTAAAGACCACTTCTATCGTTATTACCGACTCAGTAGCAATTAACACTGGCCACAGATGATTCTGCAGGTTGATCATAGGTAGACACATACTGATGTATTGCTTGCTCTGTGTGTGTGTGTCTATGTAAATATAAATTTTAGAGTATATCTAATATACTTGAAGTGAAATACTCCTTGCTATGAAATCAAACTTGTTTAGCATTCTCTTGGTAATCAAAGTATCAAAGAAAACTCCAAGTGAAACTTTAGAATCTTCCTCTCAAACCTTTTAAAGCATTTCTTTCATTGTATTCTAAAGTCAAATCTTTAAAAGGTTAAGGGAGATACTACAGAATATCACCAAAAAATACATAAGCATTTTGTTGAATGTAGCACTGAATTCAAAGATGTACTAAGTGTTGAAATGCAGAAAATTACTTCAAAAAGATCAGTATTCCTCATGTGAATGCTTACTATTTTCCTATAAGTCACATTCATAAGTCATATGCAAAGAGAAAATGTGAAGACCTGCTCCAGGACAAATGCATTCTCAGTACTCACTTGTAGTAGTCAAGGTAGACATAAAGAAGATGCTGCAGACTGTGCTCCAAACAATAGAGAATGAACTGAGAATGGAAATCCCAACCTTCTTTGGTCTTGTAGTTTTGAACAGGGAGGGTATCCTGTATTACACCTCCAATACGGCTTAGTCTTAGGAGGAAGCATTCGAAATCTTCCAGTTCAGATGCCAGAAAAACCCCATTCCTATTGGACAGATTTACAGGGTGGCAAGTTAAAAAGCTGCTATGTTCAGAGTACACCAAATCATGCCCATAGTTTAAGTCTCAATTACTTAAAAATAATCATTTACAAATTAGTGCTGCCAGTTCTCACTCTGCATGTTCTCAGACACATATTTTGCTGATTTTTAATAAAATTTTCTGTACTACTGTAGTATTTAAAAGTAGTAATAACAGTCTCAAGTTATCTTTATTATTTTAAAAACCTAAATCAAGCTATTTCCATTTTTTGGTTTGTGATGGAAACCATTACCCAGTATGGCAACAATGGTTAACCTTTTTTTCTTTTTTAATTTAATTAATTTTTTTTTTTTAGTGGTTAACCTTTGAAGCTGGATGCACTAAACATTGAGAAATTCACCAAAATATCTAAATAAAATCATGCGGTATCACAATAATTTAAACAGACCAACTACTGAACATGAATAGTAATCTGCATGTAAATATTACTTTTTACAAAGTTACTGTTATATAATATATAGCAGCAAAGGAGTAAAGCGTTTAAGGAAACACCATGGAACCACTAACCTAATTATTTAACATTATAAGCCCTTGGTATATTCCTCCCCCACTGTGTGCTCTTGCTACCTCCAGAGGTAGCCACTATCTTGACTTTTATGATCATCATTCCCGTACTTTTTTTTTTTTTTTTTGGCAGGGTCTTTCTCTGTCCCCCAGGCTAGAGTCCAGTGGTACCATCTCCGCTCACTGCAACTTCCGCCTCCCAGGCTCAAGTGATCCTCCGACCCCAGTCTTCAGAGCAGTTGGGACAACAGGCATGTGCCACAACACTGAGCTAGTTTTTAAATTTTTTTGTAGGGACGAGGTCTATGTTGTCCAGGCTGGTCTTGAACTCCTGGACTCAAGCAATCCTCCTGCCTAGGCCTCCCAAAATGCTGGGTTTACAGGTATGAGCCACTGTATCTGGCCTTTTTACTTTTATTCATAGTTTTATTACACATATATGTAACTCCAAATAATTTAAGGTTTTACTTATTTTGAACTTTGTATTATGTAGAACATTCTGGATGTATTGTTCTCTATCTTCTTTCTTCTACTCAACATTGTGTGATTTATCCACGTTGACACCAATGGGTATACTTTGTTATTTTTCATTATCATATAGTATTCCATTATATACATATACCGTATTTATCCACTCTACCTTTGAGAAAATTTAGCCATATTTACGATAAAACCTATTGGCAAACTAAGCATAGATGCAAATTCCCTTAACTTAAAAGAGGTATCTAGAAAAATCCTTCTAGTCAACATCATATTTCTGAGTGAATCATTGAGGTCCATTTTAGTTGTTCCTAGATTTTGGAGAAAATAAATTTGCATTTCTTTAATACAAATGAGAAAGAGAATCTTTTCATATGTTTATCAGCCATTTGTGTTTCCTCTTTTTGTGAGAAGCCTATGTGCTGGTATCTTTCTCCTAGATCGAAGTTCTACTCTGCTTCACCCTACTCTGTTCCTGGAGGCTCATCCCTGTGGGTTCTACTACAAGACTCCAGTGTCCTCAGACTTCTGTTCTAGATTGTGGGAGGGCCCCATAAGGAGATAAGAGGGAACACTCTTGTTCTCTCTGTGCTGAGTAACTATAGCTTGGCTGACACCCTCCACTAAGGGCCACAACTCCTGCCAAGCAGCTCTCTTGGTTTCAGTGACATATCTTTGCCCCTTTAGTCCTTTTAGAAAGTATATCCTACTACTCCTGAAGTCGTGAAAATATTCACTGATAGCATTTTCCAAATTTTATACTTTTACATTTGACATTTAGGTGTTAACATCTACCTGGAATTGATTTAATGTAGAATAAAAGGTAGAGAGGGGAATCCGATTAGACTTTTTCCCCATATAGCTATTCAGTTATTCCAGCCTCATTTTCAAAAAAATGTTTTTTTTTCCCCACTATTGTGCAGGACCATCTTTGTCATATGTAAAATGATCATAGAGATATAGGTCTGTTTCTATGAAAACTCTTCTGTTCTCTACCCCGGCACCAATACTCTCACTGTCCTAACTACTACAGCTTTAGAATAAGTTTTGATATCTGGTAGGGCAAGATCTCTTTCAGGGCTCTTCTTGACCCTCTAATTTCTTTTTTTTGTTGAGATGGAGTTTCACTCTGTCTCCCAGGCTGGAGTTCAGTGGCTTGATCTTGGCTCACTGCAACCTCCGCCTCCTGAGTTCAAGTGATCCTCCTGCCTCAGCCTTCTGAGTAGCTGGGATTACAAGCACATGCCACCATGCTCGGCTAATTTTTGTATTTTTAGTAGAGATGAGGTTTCACCATGCTGGCCCAGGCTGGTCTTGAACTCCTGACCTCAAGTGATTTGCCCGCTTCAGCCTCCCAAAGTGCTGGGATTACAGGTGTGAGCCACCGCGCCCAACAGACCCTCTAATTTCTATATAAATATTTATGATCAGCATGTCATAATGCCCCCTCCACACACAAACTGGCTGGGATTTTTACCAAGACTGCACTGTATTTAAAGATAAACTTACTAAGAGTTGACAGTAGGCCTGTCTTGCTCCAAATCGAAAGAGAATGCTCACAATGTTTCACTAATAAGTATGATGCTGGCTAGAAGGATTTTTCTAGATACCCCTTTTAAGTTAAGGAGTTTGCATCTATGCTTAGTTTGCCAATAGTTTTTATCACAAATAGGCTGAATTTTATCACATGCTTTTCTGTATCTAACAGGGTAGTATGATTTTTTCCCCTTTAATCTGGTGGTATAGAGTTTATTAATTTACTAATTTCCTAATTCTAAAACTATATATACTTTAGTTTTTTTAAAAAACAAAGATTAGCCAGGCATGATGGTGGGCGCCTGTAGTCCCACTTACTTGGGAGGCTGAGTCAGGAGAATTGCTTGAACCCAGGAGGCAGAGGTTGCAGTGAGCCAAGATTGTGCCACTGCACTCCAGCCTGGGTGATGAAGCAAGACTCCATCTCAAAACAAAACAAAAAACCAAGGCTAAGCAGAATATTAGGTACACATACAAGTTCTGTAATATTTACTTGTAAAAAAACAAGAGCATTTAGTGTAATGGAGAGAAGAATGAATAGAAAATCAGGGGCTAGGGGACTTAAATCTGTAACTAACTGGCTTGGGCAAAGCATTTAAATTCCCTGGATCTGACTCTCCACATCTTTACATTGGGGAAGAAAATACAGCTATAAGTTTACCCCAGTAAGTATAAGTAGAAAATAATACATACAAATACGTTTAAGAAACTTAATATATATGTTATTAGCTCTCCTTTTACCATTTCAACAGGTTAGGAAGACAGATTAAATGGAGCCATATCAAATTGTTGATATTCAGCCACTTCTGACCCACAAAAATGGCAAGTTTATGTGGTTCAATTCAACAGATTTTTATAAATGAATTAAAGTTTAAAATCTTCACTTTGTTTCTTTGCTTCTTTCTTTTTTTGAGATGGAGTCTTGCTCTGTTGCCCAGACTGGAGTGCAATGGCGTGATTTCAGCTCAATGGAACTTCTGTCTCCTGGGTTCAAGTGATTATTCTGCCTCAGCCTCCTGAGTAGCTGGGACTACCCACGTGTGCCACCATGCCCAGCTAATTTTTGTACTTTTAGTAGAGATGGGGTTTTAACGTATTGGCCAGGCTGGTCTCGAAGTCCTGGCCTCAAGTGATCCGCCTGCCTCGACTTCCCAAAGTGCTGGGATTATAGGTGTGAGCCATTGCACCTGGCTTCCCCTCACTATTTCTTAACTCAGCAGTTCTCTTAGTTCAAGGCCATACATAGCACACATGCAGTGACATGAAGCACAGAAGACAGGATACTAAGGTATCCCCATCTCAGCTCTTGTCACGGGCTCCTTACAGCCCTACTGGAAACTTAACACTTCTACACCAAAGTGCATAAAATGTTTTGGGAGACACCTGCATCTAGAACTTGAAAGCTTATTCACTATCACATGATGTTAAATGCATAGGATTTTTTGTTTCTTCTTGAGACTGAGTCTCACTGTCACCCAGGCTGGAGTGCAATGGTGCGATCTTGGCTCACTACAACCTCTGTCTCCTGGGTTCAAGTGATTCTCCTGCCTCAGGCTCCCCAGTAGTTGGGATTATCCAGCATTATGTCTGACTAATTTTTGTATTTTTGTAGACACGGTTTCACCATGTTGGCCAGGCTTGTCTTGAACTCCTGACCTCAGGTGATCTGCCCACCTCGGCCTTCCAAAGTGCTGGGATTACAGGCATGAGCCACCGCACCCAGCCAAATGCATATGATTTTAAAACTTCACTATAAGATGAAATTTTATAATAATATGAAATAATGGCATTTCAAAGGAAAAACTATACCATTATTTCTCCTTGCTCTTCCCTTGTATTCTTCCCATTGAGGATTAGTTCAACAGTTACAATACCTGGCCAGCTTATCTAAAATTTCATTCCTCATGTAGTTGTTACAGCAAGTATTCTGGTTAATAACATCAACAGTCAGAAGGGGCCATTTGTTCTGTGGAAGCGAAGCATAACTATGCTGGACTTGAAATTCTCTAATCCACAGGATAATGTTTAACCAATCATGGTGAGCTGTGAGGTATCTCCAGAGGGCTTCAGGGGAATATGATTTGTATTCTACATGAAGAACAAAACACATTTTTAAATATAATTAATTATGCTTACTGATACATAACACCAAATTACAAGTAAATATAACAATCTGGACACAGATATTTATACAATATATTAATTATTCAGATCCTCTGCTTCTTTTACTATTTTCCCATTTTTTTTTTTTTTTGAAACAGGGTCTCGCTCTGTTGCCCAGGCTGGAGTACAGTGGTGCACTCATGGTGCCCTCGACCTCCTGGGCTCAAGTGATTCTCCTACTTCAGATGCCCAAGTAAAATGTTGGGCATGTACAGGCATGTACCACCATGCCCAGGTAAAATTTTTTTTTTTTTTTTTTTTTGATACGGAGTCTTGCTCTGTCACCCAGGTTGGAGTGCAGTGGTATAATCTTGGCTCACTGCAACCTCTGCCTCCCAGGTTCAAGCAATTATCCTGCTTCAACCACTCAAGTAGCTGGGATTACAGACATGCACCACCACACCCCGGCTAATTATTTTAGTAGAGATGGGGTTTCACAATGTTGGCCAGGTTGGTCTTGAACTCCTGACCTCTGGTGATCCACCTGCCTCAGTCTCCCAAAGTGCTGGGATTATAGGCATGAGCCACCATGCCTGGCCGCCCAGGTAATTAAAAAAAAAAAATTCTGTAGAGACAGGAGTCTCACTATGTTGCTAGGCTGGTCTTGAAATCCTGGTCTCAAGCAATCCTCTCATCTAGGCTTCCCAAAGTGCTGGGATTATAGGTGTGAGCTACCAAGGCTGATTGCATTGTTCATTTTATAATCAACACTCCAGCCAAAGAGCTAGATGTTGCTTCTAATTACTATGGTCATTAAAATTAAACTTTGGTATTAGCTGTACATTTCACTTACTTGTTCCACCCTCTTCTTCCCTTATCTTTCCCTTAATAAAAACTTTGTTTCAAAAGGGCAAGGATGCGGCCGGGCACAGTGGCTCATGCCTGTAATCCCAGGACTTTGGGAGGCTGAGGCGGGTGGATCACCTGAGGTTGGGAGTTCAAGACCAGCCTGAGCAACATGGAGAAACCCTGTCTCTACTAAAAAATACAAAAGTTAGCCGGGCATGGTGGCACATGCCTGTAGTCCCAGCTACTTGGGAAGCTGAGGTAGGAGAATCGCTTGAACCTGGAAGGCAGAGGTTGTGGCGAGCCAAGATTGCGCCATTGCACTCCAGCCTGGGCAACAAGAGCGTGACTCTGTCTCAAAAAAAAAAAAAAAAAAAAAGAAAAGAAAAAAAAGGGTAAGGATGAAAAGAAGAAAATAAATCTAAAATAAATAAAAACTTCAGCCATATGAGTAAGCATGAATTTTACTCTCTGAATTGCTACTGTTCATTACTGTTATGCCCCAGATTCCCTATATCAGGTGGCAAAGATCCCCAATTTACACCAGAAATTCAGACTATTTGGAAAAATAAAGATTGTCACTTTGAAGCTGGAATGAAAACTCAACCCTGAAATCTCAATTCATTTAACTATTTTTTAAAATTTTACCAGCACATTATAAATCCCTTCCAGGAACTCTAAGAAAGAGGTCTCAATGCAATGACTTGCATTTTAAAGAACCTGAATATTATTTCTCAAAAGGAATTCTAAAATTGAGACACACTGAAATATTTAAATACCAATACCCAATTTAATCCTCATTCATTATGTTTTTATTTCACGCTCTTGCCACACTTGCCTTCTGGACTTATCTTGGGGAGAAGGATGGATTCTTGTGTTAGCTGATCCCACCACAGAGCCCAATTTAACACAATTCTGTGTTCCTGTTTGTTAAATTCATCTTTACAATCATACTTCAGGAATGAGTCCAAAACAGACTTGTGCGTGAAAAAATCTTGTTTGTTTATCCAATACCTAAAAACAGTGATATAAATTTTTTTTTTAAATTCTGGAGAAAAAGGCATCATTCTGCTCAAGAGCATCTAACACTTTTGGGGAACACATAATACTGATTATGCAAATATTACAAAGACAGAAAACTCTTGAGTCCCTTCTGCCTGATACAAATTTTATCTCCGTGGAGAATGCAGGCTCAGTTCCATGTAAGAACCTTGTGCTAACAATTACAAACTAAATACTATCTACAGTATTTTAATATTATCAAAAGAGAACTAATGAAACTACCTGGGAAATGACTGGATTTGCGTATGTTCTTGGAAATGTCCCAAATAAAGTTTCTCAACTTGATGCACGAAGTCTATAGTTCTTTTTTCTTTTTCAGAAAAATAATTTTTTTCTTTTAAAATTTCAACCTTGAATAAAAAGTAATTAAATTAAAGCAGTGACTTTACAAAAATCAAACACATTTGTAAAAAATGTCAAGATTATCAAAGAAGGTAGTACTGTGAATTAAAGATTTAAAACAAGTTATGACATAAAATGCCATTCAAGAATTATATTTTGAACGTTTGAGTTAATGTATGTTAACACAAATTTTCTTTTGCCACAAATGTAAAATAGTCACTTATAAAACATGAAGGGGTTTTCACAGTTTTACTTATTAGATATCAATTGAACATTAAAATTACTTAAAGTTGTTCAAGGTTTTCTTCCAAGTTTTTCACCAAGGCTTTCTAGAAATCGTATACTACATAGTCTCATCTTTACCTACCAAAAAGTCCCGTATATTTTTATCAGTTGTATAGAAGCATATCTTGAGCAACTGGTCTTTTACATCGAACCCCTAAAATAAGCACAGAAAACAAAAAAAAAAGTTACATTTTGTAAGGGAACTATTTTGAACATAAATATATAATATAGAAACATTCTATTACAGACATCTATCTTGTTAGAATTCCACAGCTATCTGCTCTTTCAAATATTCATTTTCCCACATTTTTTTATTTATTTTTTTTTTTTGAGACAGTCTTGCTCTGTTCCCCAGGATGGAGTACAATGGTGTGGTCACAGCTCACTGCAGCCTTGATCCTCAGGCTCAAGTGAGCCTATCACCTCAGCCTCCCAAGTGGCTGGGGCTACAGGTGTGTGCCACCATGCCTGGCTAATTTTTTGATTTTTTGTAGAGATGGGATTTCTTCATGTTTCCCAGGCTGGTCTTGAGCTTCTGGGCTCAAGTGATCCTCCTGCCTCAGCCTCCCAAGGTGCTAGGATTACAGGCATGAGCCACCCTACCTTGCTCTCCTACATTAATTATATATATTTACTGCCTATCCCTAAAGTCCTTAAGTGTTTTGTCAGACCAAAGGCAGCACACAAAACAATTTAAGGCAATGGTAGGCTACCATAGGACCAAAACAATAGCAATCTGGTATGCCAATTCAAGTGGAAACAAAGATCAATGTAAACAACATCCACATATTTCCACTACTATGCACCTCCTGAAACTTACCATGGGCAAGACCCCAACCATGCAGATTAGAGCTAGATTTCAGCTTAGTCTAGGAGCCCTACTTCTAGGACTTACCCTTCTCATATGAAGTAAAACCAAAGAGCATAAAGCCCCAGTAAAGGCCTAATTTACTAGAAAGTTCAAGTGGCGATATAAGGGGTCATATGAACAATACAGAATGTCCTCCAACAAATAATGCGCTCTTGTGCATGCTTGGACATGTGTGAAGTCTTCTATGAGAAACACTATCTCCTCCTAATCAAAGTGCCAGTTCTAATAACGTACTTTTATTCTTTTCGTTTTTCTTTTTTTGAGACAGGGTCTCATTCTGTCACCAGGCTGGATGGAAAGCAGTGGTGCGATCTCAGCTCACTGCAGCCTCTGCTTCCTGGGTTCAAATGATTCTTGTGCCTCAGTCTCCCAAATAGCTGGGATTACAGGCATGTATCACCCACTTGGCTAATTTTTGGCATTTTTAGTAGAGACAAGGTTTACCACGTTGGCTATGCTGGTCTCAAACTTCTGCTTCAAGTCATCTGCCTGTCTCAGCCCTCCCCAGTGCTGGGATTACAGGCATGTATCATCCACCTGGCTAATTTTTGGCATTTTTAGTATAGACAAGGTTTATCATGTTGGCCATGCTGGTCTCAAACTTCTGCTTCAAGTCATCTGCCTGTCTCAGCCTCCCACAGTGCTGGGATTACAGGTGTGAGCCACTGCACCCAGCCCAGAGAGTACTTTTAAACACCATTTAAAAATCTCTTCAAGACAGATGGAAACAACCTAAGTGTCTATCAACAGATGAATGGATAAAGAAAATGTGGTGTACACGCACCAAGGAATATTTGGCCTTAAAAAATACAAGGAAAGGCTGAGTGTGTTGGCTCATGCCTATAATCTCTGCACTTTGGGAGGCCAAGGCAGGAGGACTGCTTGAACCCAAGAGTTGGAGACCAGCCTGGGCAACACAGTGAGACCATGTCTCTACAAAAAAAAAAAAAAAAAAAAAAAAAAAAAAAAAAAAAAAAAAAAAAAAAAAAAAAAAAAAAAAAAAAAAAAAACCGCCCATTTTAAAAGAAATGGTGTGTTTTATAATTATTTAGGTAAGCCAAACACAGAAAGAAAAAT
>CAUYLG010068900.1:0-11262 GCA_963573385.1 Cacajao melanocephalus | reverse complement strand
CTGTCTGCCTGGAGTGGCTGTCTGCCTGGAGTGACTGTCTGTCTGGAGTGGCTGTCTGTCTGGAGTGTCTGTCCGTCTGGAGTGGCTGTCTGTCTGCAGGGTGCCTTCCCACTCCCTTTCAGGAAAGTTTCTCCTACTGTTTTCCCAAGGAGGGTCTCCCACCCTTCTAGAATGTACCAGGGGCAGTTCTCTGGAGGACAGAAGCTTCTGGTACTCCAAATAAAGAGGTTGTTTGAAATCCTGTGGCATAAAATAGCCTTTAATCAGAGCACCATGAAGCCAGCAGGTATCCCGCCTGTGCTGGCCCCGTGCAAGCATCCAGACGAACTTGCCGGAACTGAGGAATCGCTGGAGTATTCTGACTTCAGAAGCGAGATGGTTGTCAAAGGAATCATTAATACATGAATTTGAAATAGAAATTAAATAAGTAAAATAAGTTAAAAATACAGTGAAGTCTTTCCTGAGAGAGAGAGAGAGCTGTAGTTGGCTGTTTGGTTTGGCGACGAGAATGGATTCAGCCAACAGGGTGGATGGTGAAGTTTCGCATGAGTAGGCTCATCTGCACTTTCGTCCTGGTGATCAAAATATATTCTGGCACAAATGTATTTGATACCTTATAAGGTAAAGCTGTGTTGAATATTTTGATTTCACACCTACTCACGAGTGTGCTTTGTTAAGCAAGGTTCCCCTCCGTGGAAGGGGTGCCGGCACAATTGACAGTCACTTGACATGTCTTGCAGCATTTTCTAGAAATTGAGAAAATAAAAGACTAAAGACTGGTAACTAATCCTTGTACAAATCAGGTATTTTCCAATATTTTGTTTAAAAATTTGGAGGGCACTGTTATTGCATTGTTTGCCAATACATGAATAAAAATAATTTTAATGATAGCCCATTATCTGCTCATTTTCTTCTACATCTCAGAAGGAGTTTTGAGGGCCAGATGGCATTCCAGTGACAAAGCTTTTCCCAGCGACCAGTCACAGGTTTCTAGGCACCTTCCCTCTGCAAAGGTAAAAGTCGTCCTGGGGTTGCTGCTGAACTCTCTCATCTGCAGCAGGTAGGGCAACCACGTAATTCCAAACCCAAGTGGAATGCTTTGAGGAGACAGGAGCACTACCAGATATTAATAATTTTGCTGGGATAGAAGGCACAAAAAGGAAAAACCTCAGGTAACCAGGATGCACGGCCCCTTGGCCAACAGGTGACGTTCACAAACTGATGAAGGAACTAACTGAAACTCCACCCATCTCATCAATAAACTAATTCCAAGTAACATTTATCTCTATGCATAAAAATCAACATTCGTCATATATCCATGCTGATTAGATAGTGTTCCAACAACGTATAAAAAATAACCCGATCTTGAAGAAAACAACAAATACTGAGACCCTTGTGCTCACTGAAGATTCTAAATATGAAATCTAAATTCATGAGATATAAAAAGGTAACATACAAAATAAAAAATTCAAATATATACATGCATGACAAGACTATATGAATGTGAATATGTAAACGAATGTACCAAATATATGACATGAACATAAATATCTGCAGAGCATATGTAAAGAAATATGTGAAAAATATTAAAAATAAAGGACTTTCAATGATAAAATATTTTACATTTGGAAGAAAATGGCTCGATTTACAAGGCATAAACTATTCTGGATTTGGAAGGAAATATGAGGGAATTAGAATATAAAAAATCAATTCAAAGAGCAAAAAAAATAGAATTTTTTGTTGTGACACAGTAGGCTCCTTTGTTACCGTTTGGTTTGGTCTAACACGGTCGTGACATCAGGGCTCCACTGGCATTTGTCGGTCAAGGCTGTGCGGAAATAACCAGCTCTGGGGTTCTATGTGTGGTGGCTGTGCGGGAGTCTGCAGAGGTTGAGGGTGCATCATGGACAGCTGGCACTGGAAGGCTTTGCAAGGCACACGACAAAAGTGTTGGGTGTGATTAGGATGCAGGCTTTGAAAATCCCTTCATGAATCCGATGTGTACACACTCAGAAAATACAAGGAGTGAAGTCTGCAAGAATCATGACGAGATAAGGAATTTTTAAAACGTTTGGCACACTTGGGAACATAAATACTCAAAACTTAGCTGTTTTGTCTCTAAGTTACCATCACCTTCATGCTTATGACATCACTTCGTCATTCGTATTAACATGACTGACTTAGATGTTCTGCATAGGAATAAAAGGACCAAGGTTCTACCGAGAACTGTTTGTAACCTGGGCAACGTTGGTGAAGGCAAGATCCGTTTTGTCCTTGAGACAGACTGGAGAGCTGAGACTCTTCCGGTCTAAAAGTCTCCTAAGGCGGCCATGCAGCCCCTGGCCTTAGGGCAGAGGAGCTTTATTCTTTTATTGTCACGTACCTGCTGCTGCTTCACCTAGGGCACATTCAAGGATGAGTGGTCAGCAACGGCACGAGGCTTGGGGACATGGTTGTGTGTGTCCGTGGGGACCGCAAAGGGAGAATAGTTCTGTTATTAATACTTCATCAATCTCCAGCACGCCAAAGTGGCTCACTTTGCAAAACTGTATGGGAGAGCCATGCATATAATTAGCTGCAACACGTCACCGTCTGAAGATTGTAAAGTGCGTTGATAAAGTGTTTGGATTCTTTGTGGTTGGTCTGTCTTTATTGAAATTCCATAAAGTGTGGCTCACAGGGAGGTGCTACATCACTCCATTAAAAATAATGAAATGTTAATTTAACTGCTTAAGCAGTGATTTTCTTTTCTTTTCTTTTCTTTTTTATTGCTGATTGGCTTTTATATTCCAGCAGTTCACGAGGACATTACAATAGCCCAAGAGCACTCAGATGTTTGCTGTGGACTCTCCACAAATGTGTCACCTGACCGTCACGGTCAGCAGGTCAGCAGGACTGAGGAGGTCCCTCCGAGACGCTGCTCAGCTCCTGTTAGAGAGACCCTTTCCTGCTGGGAACTAATGCACCGCAATGTTCCTTTATTAGATCTGGATTAATGGCAACATCAGAAAAAGGTTCACAAAGCTGACAAAATGAGCAAAGAGAAACGTTTCTGGAGGGGTGTTATGAGGGAAACAGAGGTCTGTGCTCCTGCCGAGGCTCCGAGTCACTCTGATTTGGGGACCCTGGCTCCCCTCTCCCAGGCACCAGGCATTGTAGACTTCGTGATTTCTGAATTCCAAAGAGAAAGGAAACTCTAAACTTCCGGCTTGAAGAGCGCTTAAGAGTAAAGCTGTGGATGGATGCAGGGAGGACGCACGGGTCAATGTGTTTTCCAGGTGTGGCCGTCCAGTAACCTCACATGGACACGCTCAGGCCAGAGGTGTGTGTCACCCACGAGAAGAAGCATGCAGCCACTCAGTGTGATGCCCTGGGAGAGAAACCGCTGAAGAAGTCAGCTTTCCACTTCTGTAGCCGCACCTGTTCCTCAGCTGGGCGGCGCAGGATGTGGGATGTGGGGGTTTGCTTCTCTGTTGTGAGGTGCTCACCCAGGAGTTGCCGATCTGTATGGGGGGTGCTCGCCCAGAAGCCGCTGACACCCTGCAGTCCTGCTGGCCCAGGGGCCCGAGGACTTACTTTGTCCCCAAAGACGCCTGACAGCTGTCAGGGGGCTGTATGAGGAAACTCAGCTGTAATTTTTCACATCTCTGGCTGGAGCTACTTGATTGAAGGCCATTAAGACCGGTCAGTTTTCGAGCTGTGATTGTCACCAGCACAGTCCCTGAGGGACATTCAAGCCCTCAGAGGAAAACCCTTCAGAAGATGCAAATGCTTTCTATATCGGCATGAGCTCAGCATTTTCCAAAAACTTTGAAAACCTTGTGCATTCTGGTGTCATTTATACCCATGGTATGTTCTGCAATTTCGTAAGACATCAAGGTCAATTCCACCTCTTTTTTTCTTAAAGACTAATACATTTACTTGAGTCAAAGGTATTTTTTGTTTTTTTACTTCAAGTGTCAATATTGCTAAATGATCTCTTAGTGCTACCTATGAATTTCAAACTGTAACTTAAACTCTTAATAGACACATTTGTTGTTTAACAAACCATTTTCAGCAGTTTAACTTTCAGTCTATAGGCACTTCTAAAAAGGAGATGATTGTATCAAGGAGTTTCATTCCAGTAAAACTCCGTAAGGTCTCACCCTGCAGAATAATTTCATAAATTAGGTCACAATGTGAAAGAAAAACCAACTGAGAGGGAAAAAGGTGACTAAGAATGTGATGTCAAGGCAAATACGTAGAAAAAAAGAAAACAGCTGTCAGACCAGTAGGTGTACTTAACACAGTGTATTTGGATGGGAGATACATTTAATGTGTATTTTTGATTATTTTTAGGCAAATGACTATAGAGAATTATATGCCAAGTTATATAGCAAATTATATATTAAACCCAGGTAAATCTTAAGGGTTCTTCCAATAACTTACATGCAAATATCAAATTTTCCCTTCAGACTTGATCACCTCCCCCCAGAACTGTTCATGGTGAAATTTCAGGCTGTACTGGGCAGGACGTGAGCTGTATGGAAGAGGCTTAGTGCAAGATTGCCACTGTGAATGAAGGTGGCTTTGTGGTCCCTGGTGGGATCGCTTCCTGCAGCCCACAGCATCCGTGCCACGTTCTCTGTGCATCCAGGAGGGAGGAACATTTGGCAAGCCAGGCTTCAGGGGAACCAAGCCCTGGCTGGAGTCTGTCCTGGCTGGATGGAAATTTCATCAGCGACCTGGCTCCATCTGTCATCGAGGGTGTGAGTGACCTCCAGGGCCAGCCCCTTGAGAGCTCACCACTCACTCACTGCTTTTCCTGAGCCATGAAAACATTTGCTCTAACTTTGTGGTGCAGTGATATTCCCAGATCAGTCCGTTTCCAGCCATTGCATTGCAGGAGCCTTCAACAACTGCTCTCATGGAAAAAGCACATTGGACTGTTTATAACATTCTGCGGTCAATGCCATGGCCAGGAGCCAGGAGTCCGATGCTGAGGAGTGGCTGAGGGTGACAGCCGCTGTAACTCTTACGATGCCCGGCTGTGGGCAGTGTGCAAGGAGCCTGACAAGTGCTGCATTTCAAACCAGAACAACTCTCCCAGGTGGGTATTCTTCCCAGTTACAGATGAGGAAAGGGAAGGCTCTGAGGATGAAGCGAGTCACAGAAGTGACTTGGACGGCAAAGGGAGCCGCCGACCTTTGGGTCACGAGAGGGCTCAGCAGAGGCTCAGGGAAGAGGAAAGGAGGAGGGTGTGATGTCTGTGAGCCCAGCCGATGTATGCAGGAGCTGCATGGACCTGGGAAGATGCAGACCACAGGCCTGGCTTCCATGCGTGGCCGGAGGGAGTCCGTGAGTGTCCACGTCTGTGAGCGGGTACAACACAAATGCGTGGATGCAGGCAGGGCACAGCATGCCACCTCCTGGAAACCTCTGGAGGCAGAAGCAGCCCCTGCCTCCAATCCCAGGCTCCTCCCAGGTGAGGTGGGACCCCTGCACTGTCAAACAGGAGGGCCTGAAGCCGGCCTCTCTTCCTGCTGGACACGATCCTGTGTGGCTTCTGCCACCTGAGCCCCAGGGCAGTTCTGCCCCAACAAGGTGTTCTGATGTCCTCTGGGTCCCTGTCGCTTAAAGAGGAGTGTGACTGATTGTCTAACTCATGCTCTCTCCCTCCCTCTCATAATTATAAACACAATGGTAAGAGTCTAGCAGTCCTCACCCACACTCACATGGCTACCCAATTCATGATACAGGCACTGGTGCAGTTCATTGGGTAAGGGCTGGTTCTGAATAAATTAAATATCATATACATACGCTTTCACACACACACATCTATACATATATATACACACACCTCTATAAATACAGACCTCTGTCATCATAGATACACACACACACACACACACACATCTACCTATATATAGAGGCCTCTATATATACACATATACCTATAGATATTGTCAATGAAGCATCAAGCTCTATAAAATAGTTGAAGAGATTTATTTGGAGCCAAATAGGAGTGACCGATGGCCAATGGCACAGCCCTCAGCAGATCCTGGGAACGTGTGTCCAAGGTGGCTGAGGCACAGCTTAGTTTTATACATTTTAGGGAGACATGAGGCATCAAAGACATGTAAGATGGACATTGGTTCAGTTCCGAAAGGCGGGACAACTGGAAGCTGGGCTTCCAGGTCAAAGGTAGATTCAAAAATTTTCTAACTGGCAATTTTTTGAAAGAGTTAAGTTATTGTCTAAGGACTTAGGAATGTGTGGGTGGAGACATGGGTTGTTGTGGACACCAAGGTTTCATCTTGCAGGTGAAGTCTCCAGTCAGCAGGGTTGAGAGAGAATCCATTGTAAATGTTTGTTCTCAGAGTTAACAAGTCTGTTCCAGCAGTAATTCCCAAATGGAGGGGGTGTAATGAGGCACGTCTGACCACCCTCTTCCCATCATGGTCTGAATTAGTTTTTCAGGTTAGCTTTGGAACGCCCTTGCTGAGATGAGAGGTCAATTCAGATGATCAGGGGACTTAGAATTTTATTTTTGGTTTACAATACAAACAAACACACAGACACACACACACACACACACACACACACAACTTGGTTGCCACCTTATATGTTGCACAAAACATTAAATGAGATGGACCACAGATCTAAATGTGACATGCAAACAGTAATGTTTTCCAGAGAAAACACAAGAAAAATATCTTCACATCCTTCAGAGAAAGCAAGATTCTTAAACACAGCAAAAGAAGTTTTCTTGACATGAAATAAGCAATTGATAAATGGGACTTCATTAAAAATATAAACAACTTTTCTTTAAAAAACAGCATAGAGAGTGAAAAGGCCAATCTCAGCTGGGAGAATATATTTGTAAAACATATTTCTCACTAAAGACATATTTAGAAAATATGAGCATCTATAAATCAAAAAAGACCCATAAAAAATGGAAAAAATGTTTGAACTGGCACATCCCCAAAAAGGGTCTCCAAATGGCCAATGAATGTATTTTAAAAGTACTCAGGATAATTAGTCATCAGGATAATGTAAAGTTAAACCACAGGAAATGCCACCTTCCCCTCAAGAAGGGCTAAATGAAAGGGCTCACAGTGACAGGGATTGGTGAGGGCCGTGGGGCTCTTACACTTTGCTCCTGGGAATGCAGATTGGAGCAGCCACTGGCAGCACTGACCAGTGCTCAGCAGAGAGGCTCCCATGCCTCCCCTGTCTACCTCAGCAAGCCAGGAGCAACTAAAGTCCCACGGTGAGTGGAGGTGGAGAAGCCAGGCCCAGTAATTACTATCTAACTTCCTTCCTAGAAAAGCCAGCTCAGGAAAAACAGCTATGATGATGAAGGTCAAAACAGTGGTCACCTCTGGGGAGGCCTCAAAATCTGGGAGGGGCCAGAAGGCAGCCTCTGGGGTGTAAAGTCCTCCATCCACGTCTGGGGGTGCAGGCCCTTGGGACACCTGGCTACCTGTGCCTCCAGATTCGTCCCTAGCCCTGAGTAAGTTGTACCCCAATTTAACAGCAGGAATCCACTCACAGCTACTATGGCAGCGATGGATTCTACCCACTGTGCCACTTTTGTGAGACACTGTACTTTACTGCAGTAGTTCCTCAGATCAAAACTCAATTTTTGTTTGTTTGTTTGTCTGTTTGTTTGTTTTAGAGATGAGGTCTTGCCTTATTGCCCAGGCTGGTCTTGAGCTCCTGGGCTCAAGTGATCCCCCAACTTCAGCCTCCCAAAGTGCTGGGATTACAGGCATGAGCCACCATGCCCAGCAAGAAATAATGCAATTTTTCAAAGATAAATTATACCTCGTCAAGAATCAAGATTCACAGAATCTTTGAAGAAAGGGGCTTCAAAGGTGGACATTATTTACATAAACAGTTGCTGACTTTGAAGCATTGTTGCCCCAAAGTATTTCTGCTGCCATGATTTCACTTCAGCCTCATGACAACTCTGTGAACACGCATCACTATCTTTGCCATTTTCCAGATGCAGAGAATTGGAGAATCAAAGACATGAATTCTAAGCAGCTTATAACTGGCAGAGTGGTGGCCAGAATCTTGTGTTCTATTTAAAAATAGGATGGCTTTTCTATTATGCACGGGAATGTGAGCACTTTCTCAAGAACACCCAGAGAAGTTCTTATCACATACATCACAAATACATAATCAATATCACATATATCAACATAAAACTGAAGGCAAATTCTACATAAAGTATCTAGGTGAATTAATAATATTTATCATATAAATATTATACTATCTTACAGTATATCACATATATTTGTATTTATGCATAATCACATGTAATATACTGTCTAACATTGCATGTGATAAGACAGTCCACTGATTTAGACTACAGAGCAAACAGTGGCTCGTGGCTCCTTTGTTTTCTAGATACTGTGTCAGACAGATCTCCACAATGACCCCACTGCCTCTGGAGGACTGGCCACGAGTGATTCCACCCTGACTGCAGCTGTTTCCAGCAGCTAAGAGGCTTCAGTTTGTCAGTAGCCCTCCCCTACTCCATCTGTATTAGTCTGTTGTCATGCTGCTGACAAAGATGAACGCAAGACTGGGAAGAAAAGAGGTTTAATGGACTTATGGTTTCATGTGGCTGGGGAGGCCTCACAATCATGGTGGAAGGCAAAGAGGAGCAGGTAACGTCTTACATGGATGGCAGAGGGCAGAAAGAGAGCTTGCGCAGGGGAACTCCCCCTTATAAAACTGTCAGATCTCATGAGACTTACCATCATGAGAACAGCACAGGAAAGACCGGCCCCCATCATTCAATAACCTCCCACCGGATCCCTCCCACAAATACATGGGAATTCAAATGAGATTTGGGTGGGGACACAGCCAACTATATCACCATCCCACCCTTCAGCACTTGATTTTTAAAATAGAATCTATCTTATCTCTAGGCTGATGCCAAGCACGCACTGAAACCCAAACTTCTGCAGGATATTATCAGGCCCTGGGGATTCTGTTCTCCGCCGATGCTGGCTGGATGCTTCTTGCAAGGGGAACCTGCGAGCAACATGAGCCCTGCCCAGACCCACCTCCTAGCGCCCAACTCCTGGTCTTCTATAAAAACACACAGGCGGGGAAAAGCAGCCTCAGCTGGCTGGGAGTGCAGGAGAGTCAAGAACCCAGATCTGAGGCCAGGATGATGAAGAGGTTTCCACAGGTCGGTAACAGAAACAGAAAGAAGCGGGAAATCCTTTAAATGATACCAGCAAAACACCTTCATACCAAACGCATGATTATCAACAGCATTCCTAATAGCTTCAGCTTTATACTTAGAGAGTCAAAAAAATTTTAAAGGACAAGTTTGCTATGTATGCACACACACTCATGCGTTAAAAAATAGGGGCTTATACAGAGCAGGTAATGTCTTACATGGATGGTAGACGGCAGAAAGAGAGCTTGCGCAGGGGAACTCCCCCTTATAAAACTGTCAGATCTCATGAGACTTACTATCATGAGAACAGCACAGGAAAGACTGGCCCCCATGATTCAATAATTTGTCCTGATAATTTCCTTTAGGACAAAGTGAAAAGAAAAAAAGACTCAAAATTTATAAGGAGGCTGCCCCATTGTATTCCTTATACAATGAAAAAGACTCAAAATTTATAAGGAGGCTGCCCCATTCCCTTCCAACATGGTGCCTCCTGCGGCACCGACCACATTATACAAACAAGAAGGAGCCTGCCCCATTCCCTTCCGACATGGTAGCTCCTGCGGCACTGACCACATCAAACAAACAAAAAGTCCTGGTGAAATGCTGAAAAAAAATCATTTTTTCCCACTACTTATTAAGTAATTTTATGTGATATGTCTTAGGCAATTAGGAAAATACCAATAAAGGAAAAACCAACCTTAGAAACCCATCATCCATTTGTGACATGTGTATATCACACCATAAAGCAAGAAAACTAGTAGAAATGAATGAGTTTTTAAAATCCACCATTTATACACTTAGAATTTCAAAAGTTAATTCCAAGCAACATTTGTCTTAAAGATGTCATTGCAGCCAACACCCAAAAGTCGCTTGGAAATACAGCATAGTGGCGGCAGTGGCCGGGGCAGGACCACAAACGACCTTTAGGGAGGAACAAGAGAGCAGGAAAAGAAAACACTGCAGCCAAGTTAGACCCAAAAGAGAGTCAGCAACAAAACGAAATCCAAACGTGGTAAGGTAGAGGGGGAGTCTCTGGGCAGGCAACTCCAGAGGCAGCAGTGACCTGGGGTCTATTGACCGGGAGGCTGTGTCTTACCAACAGACTGAGATGCTGGGAGAGGTTTTGTGGAAGATGCAAAGAGGTAGGCTCCAAGTGGCTAAGAGTCTGCTTGTTTGGGCTATTTTTATCTCAACTGGACATGTATAAATTTGAGCTTGGTCCTGGTGGGTTTTGGCACGAACAGGTCTCAGCCTGCAGAGAAAAAAAATGAACCACCCAAGGGTCAAGGGGCCATGAAGAATCCCAGACTTGCCAGTGCCATCTGCTGTGAGACTTGTTAACACTGTCTGCTGTTTAAGACATGCCAGAGGTGTTGAACACATACAGGAAGTATGAAGACTCCCTGATTCTTAAGATAATTATGCTTAGGAATGCGGAATTCAGTGTCTTATATTTCTTTAATAAAATCAGAAGTATGTGGAAGAGAAGAGCAAACAACACCCGAAACCCATTCAGAGAGCAGCCCCACCCCATACCTTCAACACCGCCATCCCCAGGAGTCCCCCAGCCTCAACACGCACCTGCAGGTTAGAGCCCGCTCTGCCCTGCTGAAGACCTTGCTCCTCCCTGTGTAGTCCAAGCCATCTTCACTCTGGCCTCTGGCTCAACAGTGCACCTGCCTCATCCCCTGGTCCCTCCAGCCCCACCCCTCCTCCACCCAGCCCAGTCCCTCCAACCCCACCCCTCCTCCACCCAGGCCTGATCCCTCCAACCCCACCCCTCCTCCACCCAGCCCAGTCCCTCCAGCTCCACCCCTCCTCCACCGGGGCCTGGTCCCTCCAGCCCCACCCCTCCTCCACCGGGGCCGGTCCCTCCAGCTCCATCCCTCCTCCACCCAGCCCAGTCCCTCCAGCCCCACCCCTCCTCCACCGGGGCCTGGTCCCTCCAGCCCCACCCCTCCTCCACCCAGGCCTGATCCCTCCAACCCCACCCCTCCTCCACCCAGGCCTGATCCCTCCAACCCCACCCCTCCTCCACCCAGCCCAGTCCCTCCAGCCCCATCCCTCCTCCACCGGGG
>CAUYLG010068898.1:0-112400 GCA_963573385.1 Cacajao melanocephalus | reverse complement strand
AGGTGCACGCCACCAAGCCTTTAATTTTTGTATTTTTAGTAGCGATGGGGTTTCACCATGTTGGGCAGGATACTCGCTTATCTCTTGACCTCATGATCCGCCCACCTCAGCCTACCAAAGTGCTGGGATTATAGGCTTGAGCCACCGCGCCTGGCCAGATTTTTGTATATTTTTAGTAGAGACGGGGTTTCACCATGTTGGCCAGGATGGCCTGGCTCTCTTTACCTTGTGATCTGCCTGCCTTGGCCTCCCAAAGTGCTAGGATTACAGGCATGAGCCATGGTGGTGCCCGGGGACGGATTTTTCTTTTATCATTGATGCAAAAAGTTTCCTGCTACCCATTACCATCCCTCATGTCTGTTTATTACCCATATGATAGTTGGAGATACAAAGGCTCAGAACTCTTGGAATTACTGCATGCAGCCAGGAAACATTAATCTCAGGCACCTATGCCAAGTTAGGTAATTCCTCTTTTGATCAATTAATAAAAAAAATTATAGCATACCATAAATCCTGTTTTGCTCTCTTCTGGGATCCATTTGATACAGTTGCAAAGAGAATTCACCTATTCTTAGTTTTTAGTTTTCCAGTGATTAAAAAAGGCAGAGTGCGAGGACCTTATCTTACCACTTTGTGTTGCTCTACTGGTTGAAAGTTTAATGTGCTTTCTTATTTAACTAGACATGTTATGTGTATTTTTTTCTTCTCTTGAAATTGTTAGTGAAGATCCCAAATTGAAAAGGCTAATTTGAATTTGATCTTCCTAAGATTGCTTATCAGATCAGTCAGATGCTAAAACTGAAGGTGGTCTTGAGTTGGAGAGTGCACACTCTGTCTAATAGGGCCCTAGGTTTTAGTTTGGGGAACGTGAGTCCAGTGTTGCAGGATCTTCCTATTTTCAACAGAAGAAATCTGGAATCATGTGATACTCCCCAAGTTTTGAATGCTGACAAGTAATTTTTAAAAAAGTAATAGTTACTGGCCAATCAGATATGGCTATGGGTCAGATTTAACTCAAGTTTGCTAGTTCACAGTTTCTGGACAAATTCATCATTATAAATTATATTTTCTCTCTATTTCTTTCGAGAGGAGGGAGAAAAAAATGAAATGAAAAAAAGTATGCATTTTATAACTGCCTTGGGCTGTTGATCATTCTTGCTGAATAACTATTTCATTATATAAATTATGAATATTGCACTGTGCCCTCTTAGGGGGTTGAAACCAGGGAAATTTAGTAACATTTCCAAGCTTTTACAGGTAATGAAATGGCAAAGCTGGGATTCCAGCTGCTGCCGAACTGACTCCAAGCCCATTCTGTTTTCATACACTATACTTTCTAGGGAAATTAGGCTGCTCAGGTTAAATTATGCAGAGCATGAATGCTAGGTTGAGTACTCCTTTCTGGGACAATTATTATACAACACAGAAGTAATTGATGAGAACTGGGAGTTTTAAGAGAATTTTAATAAATGGATTAGGAGGAGGGGTAGTAAACTGTTAAAAATAACCCAGGTATGAAGCAGTGAGAACCACAGTTGGGATGGAAAATAAAAGAGCATGAGACATTTCAAAATAAAAATTATTGGAACACAGCGACTTCCCTTTAGGAAAGAAAGCACAGGAAACTAGGTTTAATTGACATATATGTGCCGTTACAATTGAGTTTATGTTGCATTCATTACTATTCTTTTGTCAGAATTTTAATAATTGGTCATGAATTCTCTTTACAGTCTTAAAGCATTTAATCTTGAATTTTTTTATCCTGCTAAGAACTTCTTAGGTAAAAAAGACATAAAGGAAAAACATTTTTTCAAGAGCATGGTTTTAGCTAATTAAAAAGCTGCATAATATGTTAAGATTGAATAAATGAATGGAATTTAAAATGTATACTTAAAGGGAAGTAATAAGAATTAATGAATGCTCATAAAATTAAAGGTTTTCAGGGATATGGTGGACTTTGATAGTTCTCTCTCTCTCTCTCTCTTTCTTTCTTTCTTTCTATTCTTTTCTTTTTTTTTTTTTTTTTTTTTTTTTATAAATCAAAAGACACTGACTTAGCAGCTTACCAGATAGGGGAACTTGGGCCAGTTACTAAGTCTTTTTGATTGTCTTTTTTTTTTTTTTTTTTTTTTTTAAAATAGGGATATCAACAGCACCAATATCATAGGGTTCTTAAAAGGATTAAATGAAATATAAATAATAAAAACAGTTCCTGGCATATAGTAAACTCTGAATAACTGTTAAGTATTGTCTGGGATGTTAGAGGGAATAATAGGTTGGGGATTTGACTATGAATGTCATGAAGAGTCAGAGGTCACATTTTATGAATTCTCTCCAACTCATAGACTTTTATTTATTATACCATGCTGATCATTTAAAAAATATCTGATATTTACCAGAAAATTAAATAAAAATTTATTATACCATGCTAATCATTTTTAAAATCTCTGTCTCTTTGGATTTGTGGTTTTATAATTCCGCAGTGCAGCAGTTAAGGAATTGTTCTGCCCTCTCTCCTCTTACCCCTTTTCCTCCCTGATCATTTGAATGCCAGACTGATTGCCTCAAAAAGGTACAGTAGCAAAGGGAGGGAGGCAGGACTTCCAGTTTCTTTGTAGCTACCCCATTTATGCCATTATACATTCAGATGAACTAACCCTTTTCCATCTATGACTTTTGAGGTTTTATAGAAATAGGATATTTATCTCTTTTACTGTTTGGTTGCCAGCCATATATTTATCAGTATCATTGGAAAAGTTACTTTAATTCCTCTCTTACACTTTAATGTTGTTAATTGATGGTGTAGCATATTTGGTGGTTTAGACCTGAGTTCCTCAGTCTTTTTTCTCTATTTCTTCCCTACGGAGCCTTTTTAGATTTTTTTTTCCTAAGGTGACCCCCACCTCCAGAAAATTTTAACTCCAGAGAGATACTGCAGGTCTGTTTATGTATTTTATGTATATCTGTGTTTTATACAAGAGTAAGTTTTTCTGCCCCTTTCCTCCAAAAATCAGTGTTCTCCCTTGAGGGGCAAACTGTCTATATTGAGAGTGTACATTTTATAAGCAGTGGATTCTCAAAATTTTGGTGTAAATACCCCAAGGGGCTTTTGTGTATGAGAGTTGTATCTAGTGAAATTCATCATATTAAAAATTAAAGCTGAGAAAATTTAAATACTAGTTTATTTTTAAATATTTTATGAAAAGTAACCACTTTCCTCTCCCCTGTATTTTTTAATGAGAAGAGTGGCGTTGTTAACACATTTTTGCAGATTTTTTAAAAGTCTGCCTTAATAGCAAGATTCTAGTAGTTGCTTTGGCATTCAGTCTGTTACGGTGTTATAAAGGAAATCTGGGCTCATATGTATTTGGAAAGAGTATTTTAATAACATTTTCAGATAATAGAGGTTCTTTGATACTACACCAAAACTTGACAGTTAATGGTTTCTTAAAGTATAGTTGCAGTGTAAAATTGAAACCATACAAAACAAGCTTGTTCAATCTGTGGCCAAACACAAATTCATAAACTTTCTTAAAACATTGTTTTTTTGTTTTTGTTGTAGCTCATTGGCTGTTGTTAGTATTCGTGTATTTTATATGTGGCCTAAGACAGTTCTTCCAGTGTGGACCAGGGAAGCCAAAAGATTGGACACCTCTGATATAAAAGTTTTTGTCCTGTTACATTAAAATTCATTGGCCTTTCACTTTGAATGTATCTTTTGTTCATGAGTAATTTCTTACTATTTCTTACTAAGCAACCAACATTGGTTACTTAGGAAATACTGATTCACTCTCGATGATATTTCAAATATTGATATAGTATCAACTAATCACATTTCATTAACATCACCACGAATCTTATCAGAAACTGAGAATATTGGAAATGCTTGTCAAGGTTTTTTTTTCCACTTGACTGTTGTCTTTGATAACAAAGACTATTAGATGTTTGAAGTGATGGGTGCACTTTGTTCATTTTCAGAATGTCTACTGAATACTCAGGTCTTAATAACCAGTTTATCAGTCATTCTTTCAGATAAAAAACATGTTCCATGAAAAAGGCAATTCAGTCAGCTCACAACTCAAACAATTGTACAGTGCTTTTTCTTTCCGTCGTCATACTTCTTCACTCAACAGGAGTGTTTCATGCATGCTTCCCAGTTTGTCATGCAAAATGTTAACAAGATGTGTATTCAGGGTTGAGATTTAGAAAATTAATAATTTTTACTGTGAGAGCATGGTGATGAAGAATATGACTACTAGTACAGTTGGGTGCCATTGCTTTGATTTGGCTCCTTGATAAGGCTTCAGCTCTTTTTTATTTCCCACAGCTGCTTTAGCAGCATTTGTGCTCATGTCCATATGGTGAAAAAGGCAAATAACTCACTAATAGTATTCTGAAAACAATTTTGACCTCTGTAGGGGTGCATGAACCATGCTTTGAGAATCATTGACGTATTAATAAGTGATGGAGCTGGGGTTCAATCCAGGTATTGAATATGCATTTCACATATATATATATCTCTCTCCCAGCTCCATTACTTATTAATTAGCTACATAACCTTGAACAATTACCCTGACACTAAAACCAGATAAACAGAACACTGCAGATCAGTATTCTTCACAAAATAGGCAAAAAGGGAAAAAAAACCCAAAATATTTGACATTAGCTTTTCTATACTGTCATTGGTATTTTTTATTTTGGAGTGTGTGTGTGTGTGTGTGTATACACACACTTTTAACAGGGCTGTAGAGGAAGAGAGGGTTCTGAAGTAGCATTTATTAAAATGGTGTAAGAAAGATGCTTGCCAAAATCCCCAGTTGTATTCATAGGCTAAAGGTCTAAATATCCTCAACAGTTTTAGGACTTTTTTTTTTTTTTTTAATGGCAAATGCTAAGCCTGCTGCCTTGTTTTGTAGTTCAGTCAAGTGCATTATTGCTGTTGGTTTTGAAAGGTTTTGAAATATGTATAAATCTTCACTACCTCTCAACAGTTTTCAGATAACGTAGGGGAAGAGAAATATAGTTGGTAACAGTGAACTGAATGCTTTCCTTGGGTGTTTACCAGTTCAAGGAAATTCAGTGGTAAAACATTTTCCTCCTTTGGTTAGTCTCATGGTTCATGATCTTTGAAAATAGACTCATCTGTAATCAGTCTATTTACATACACCCATTTCGGAGTAACCTTCACTTAGGAGATTGTTGTTTTTTCATAAGTAAGAGGGCCCGTTAGTACCTTCTGTCATGTTACCCGTGCCAAAGAACCAGTTGCTTTTTGGGAGAAATGGCACATGGGCCTCCATCCGCTGTAGTTGATCACTGCTTTCATGTGCTTTCCCAAACAGTTCCTTCAGTCTCAGCATCGCTTGCCTGTCTGACTGATGCTTCTGTCCTGTTAGTTTTTAATATTTGTTTTTTTAGTTTTAACTACTAAAAAAAAAATAAAAGTTTCTACCAATTAGGCAAGTAATATCTTCAGTTTAGAGAATTTTACAAGTTAAGGTACAAATCAGGGAAAAGCACTAGCTTCATCATCCTGGGGTATGTTCATTACTGTCCTTTTTGATGATGAATGGGTGCTCCTTTTTTCCTAATTGGCAACATATTGTATACACATTTCATACTGTGCCTTTTCATTTATTATCAGTATTTCCCTCCATCAAAAAGTATTCTAAAACATTTTTAATGACTGAATAACTTTTGTCATTAATATGTATCATGCTTTTAAAAAAAACTATATACATTCTCCTAATGTTGTTTTCCATTTATCAAAATTATAAATATGCTGTGAAGCACATCTCTTATATTTTATTATTTCTTTTCTGATTATACTCTGGTCATTCTGTTGAAGACCCTTAAAGGATAATGACTGGTTCAGATAGCAGTATTTGTTTTTTTTAACAAGGTTCTTGAAGTGAATTGCTAACTTGATTTCCAAAAAGATTGAACCAATTAATTATCATTTTATAAGCATTCAGCTCAGTTCTCCATATCTTCACCAGAACTGATACTATGTTAAATGCTTTTAAAACAGAATAAATAACGCACATTAGCACGTGAACTTCCAGCAAAGGTTTAAATGTTTAGAAATTAAATAGTATAACATACATCAAAACTTACAGTGTATATTTCTTATTACTAGGAGAGTCCCAACTGAACTAGACTTAATGAGTTGTCCTTAATCTTCTGGGAGTATACTCTTCAAAACAGATTTCTTTCTCTAGGAGTTCTTTATGCTTTCTGAGCCTTACAGACCTGCTTATGTAGAGTGGGTTGGAGATAAAAGTTCAATGTGTGTTCTTTGGTTTTTATATTTTTCTCTCCTTTAGTGCTATGTCTTAGGACAGTTATATAGAGTAGTTTGGTATATGTGGGTTTTTTTCTTTATCACATAAAGCAGATTTGGATAATGTGTGATTGGAAGTTATGTGTCTGAGTTCTTTGCTAATTCTATATAAATTTCAGGTGTGCAACGGAGGAACATGGCTCAAGAAACTAATCACAGCCAAGTGCCTATGCTTTGTTCCACTGGCTGCGGATTTTATGGAAACCCTCGTACAAATGGCATGTGTTCGGTATGCTATAAAGAACATCTTCAAAGACAGAATAGTAGTAATGGTAGAATAAGCCCACCTGGTAAGTAATTCTGGTAAAACTCATCTGTATTCAAAGTTGAAGTACAAGTGGATAGTTCAGTATACCCAATACCCTTTTCTGCTCTCACATTGTGCTTATATTACCATATTCATATCAGTAAAATTTCTCATTACACATTGTGATTATCAGTAGTGAGGAGTTAAGAATAAGTGTTGTCACTCATTGAAAATACTGTAAATTCATATCATAATTTATTTGCTGTGGCTGTGGAACTCTGTTACCTTATTAAAATAGAGGGGACATCTCAAGTATATATAACTGTCTTGGAAAGTAAGGTAAGGGAGTGATGAAATAACTTTTGTTCTTTTATCTGGTGTGACTTTTACAGCTTAAGTAGTTGTTGAAGGAAAGAGTGGGTTATTGATAACCCCACATCAGTGGACTTTAGAGGAAGCTTTACTCCATTAGGAAGAAGGGGTATAGTGGGTTAACTCAAAGTAAGGAATGTTCAACCCCAGTTCACTAGGGTTTTTTATGCCTTTTTGTGTCAAAGGATATTCTTGGAATTGAGATGGTCTTTTGTTTCAGTAGTTGTGTAAGAAGGATCATGAGGATTCTGAGTATAAGCTTTGCAAAAGGAAAGGATTTAATGTATTCATTTAGGAAAGTTCTCATGTGGGATAATGTCTGCATGTATAGATTTTTGTGGTGAATGAAAGTGCAGGCTATTACTTAGTTCATTTAATATTGTGTATGAGATCTTGTCTGTTTCTGTTCAAGCCCAAACCTAACAACCATTTAACCAAAACTTCAGATTTTCTTAAGGCTAAGATGAAATGAGTATAAATTGTTTTAAATGAAATCATCGTCTGCGTTTATAACATAATGTGCCTGAGCGTAAATTTTAATTCTGAACCTATATTCTTCATTACTGTATCATCTTATTTAAATATCTCATTTGTACTCTAGTACTTGGGTGATATTTTTGAATCAAAGAATTTGGGCTTGGATGATATTCAGTCCTAAGAAGTAGGAGTTTAATTTATTAATTTATACACTTTGTATATGGTTTAAAATTAACATATTTTTAGTTGACAAACCATTGAAAATTTTTTTAGCTAAAATAATGAACTAGCATATTACATATTAAAACAATATTCTGTGGAAAATGGATCTCGTTTTTTTTTTTTAGATAAGATCTTAGCATATAGAATCACTAATATGGAATGTGATACTGTTACAGCAACCTCTGTCAGTAGTCTGTCTGAGTCTTTACCAGTTCCATGCACAGATGGCAGTGTCCCAGAAGTCCAGTCATCATTAGACTCTACATCTTCATCTATGCAGCCAAGGTAAGATGTTGTCTCTAATTATAATGGGAATGATAGTGAAAACTAAGGAGTACATTCTGTTTTTGATTAACTCTAATAAGGAAAACTAAGTAAAGCTACTTTAAGATTAACTGGCCTAAAATTTTATCTGTCTGATTATAACTAGTTAGAAAAAGCGATTTCTTGCTTTTACATTGGGGGATTGGGGGTTATCGTTTAAGTCTTAGATTTATTTTTCAGGCGTCTTTTTCTTTCTTCTTTCTCATAATATATCCTGACCTACTCCTGAAGTCCTTTGGAAGCATGTTAAGTGAAACATTAGGTCTTACTCTGCAAGTATTACTACCTTGCATTTAAAAAATACAGTCTTGTCACATACTGTCTTTCTTTAATATCATGATGTAGTACTCATTTGTTTGTATTGTAATATGTATATATATGTTTTTAAACTCTGAAGTCACATCATTTAGAAGCCTGCATACAGCAATACTTGTTTGGTTTTTATTCTGCTGTTAGGAACCAATATATTAAATTCCTACACTATGGTTTCTTTTTTCCAATTCCTGATAGGAGATGTCCAGTTTTGCTATGCCAGAATATCATTTGCCTTAGGGTTCTTTAAGCATGTCTTTATGATGCTAGTTTTCATTTAGTGAATTCATGTGGTACTTGAAATGCGCAAAGGACATATACACTATTGCTTTGTTTCCAAGACAGGAGGATTCTGGTCCACATTGGTCTCTAGTTTTAAAGCTCTAGGATGTTTAAGTTATTTTAAAAAGTATCTGTGTATTCTTGTCTTAATGATATACTTAGATATGTTGAACTCTTACTATGTCACATTAGTTAATATTCATGTGTGGAGATCACCTTTTAAGATGAAATATTTTGCTTTTCTAGCCCTGTATCAAATCAGTCACTTTTATCAGAGTCTGTAGCTTCTTCTCAGTTGGACAGTACATCTGTGGACAAAGCAGTACCTGAAACAGAAGATCTGCAGGGTTTGTATATGAACTAGCATGTATTATTGTTATTTGAATATTTTGGCCATACAGTATCCTAGGTGCATGTATAAAATATTACCAGCTTAAAATACATATTTTTCTAATGAACAGAATACTTTATATCCTTAAGTATTTAATTAACATGTTGGGGAGCCGTTTCACACTTACATATAATTTTATCAGCATAAACATTGCAAATTCAAAATTTGTTTAGTTTGAAAAATACAATTAAATGAATGTATGGCAGTATTATACTGTTCTGTTTTATTATTTTGGCTGATCCGGTCTCAATACTACTCTCTAAGAAAACTGGGACTGCTGGTTTGAGGGGAATCTGCTTCTTTCATTTTTTGACTCATTATCTGGGAGACTGTATACGTCTTGACTGGCAGTTCTCCCCTTCTTCCCCATGTATGCAGTAACCACATGGTCTTGCCCATGCTCTTCGTATTTCCATCATGCAGCTCAGAGTGATCTAGGAAGACTTGAAAATTTGTATGAAGGCGTTTGTACTAGGGAGAGAGAACAGAGTAGGCCATTTTGGAGGCTGCTAAATAACCTCTGCTTAATTAGTTGTATTCTATCAGTGTGTGGAAATAACATGATAACCAAGGAAAGATCTCTGGAAAGATAAGCCTAATGAAGAGCAGTGTGTCATTCTGCTTGTGGGATGATTTACCAGTGAAATTCATTGTGCCTGGTGTTAACACGATGGTAATAGATATTTAGACCAGGCACGGTTGCGGGGGGGCTTATGTCTATGATCCTAGCCATTTGAGAGGCTGAGGCAGGAGAATCGCTTGAGTCTCGGAGTTTGAGACTAGCCTGGACAACAAAAAATTAGCCAGGTGAGGTGGCACATACCTGTAGTCACAACTATTCAGGAAGCTGAGGTGGGAGGATTGCCTGAGCCCAGGAATTACAGGCTGCAGTGAGCCACGATTGTGCCACTGCTCTCCAGCCTGGGTGGGCACCAGAGCAAATCCCTCACGCCGGATCTCAAGAATTAAAATAAATAAGTTTAAATAAGCTAGGTAATTCCTCTTGCTTTTATTTCATACCCAGCAAATACTTGACCCAGTTTGCTTTGTTTGTGTAGATTTTATATAACAAAAAAATATATTATGTGGTCAACATAAATATTCTAGTCCATCTAGCATATTGTTATAAATTCATAAATGTTTTAAGTGAATAAGTTTTGTTTTTTAGTTAAAAAATTTAAGGAAGGGCAGAAATGAGGAATATTTTCAAAGAAATAAGGAAAAGACTGAGCATGGTAGCTCATGCCTGTAATCTGAGCACTTTGGGAGGCTGAGGTGGGCAGATTGCCTGAGCTCAGGAGTTCAAGACCAGCTTGGGCAATGTGACAAAACCCCATCTCTATAAAAAATACCAAAAATGAGCTGGGTGTGGTGGCACACACCTGTACTCCCAGCTTCTCGGAAGGCTGAGGCACAAGAATTGCTTGAACTGGGAGGCGGAGGTTACAGTGAACCAAGGTTGAATTTCTTCCTTTTGCATAGCTAGAATTTGATAAGGTATTATTTGATCTTAAAGCTCACATAAAAACTGAGGAAACAGGATTATTTCTGGGAATCATAGACTTTTAAATATAGTACTATATCATCTTGTCTGTGAATTCATTTGGTGACTGTTTGAATTCAGGCTGTCAGCTATTAGTTTCAGGTAAGCTGAGGTTACATTAGCCTCATGGGTATATAATTGACATTTATCGGTCCCACTTTTGAGCTGTAGCATATAAGCTTTTAGATACCCTACTGATCCTTCACTTTAAAGACTGCATTTGCCTCAGTTAAAAAGAAACCATTCGCCTTCTTCAGGGCTTTAGGGTTAATATTGTGAAATGTCTGCTATAGCATTTGTATGCATAGACGATAAATGTATGTTTACTCTTCTCCATTTCCAGATCCCATTTAAAGTTTGTGTCTCAGTAGTTAAACCAGTTTTGTTAAAAACTATAATCTTGTGATAGTGTTACTGCCATTAAAGCGTTATCTATATGAATTTTTTTTTAATATCAGACTGTTTTGGAGAACAGATTAGATATTACAGCTTACAGATTTCAAAACCAGTAAATACAATAGGTTCATTTCTGATTGCAGGTTACGCTGTTTTTGAGTCTATACATATAGCCAGACAGGCTTATCTGATACTGTTCTAGGAGTTGGGGATAAACAGTAAATAAGACATTCAGCCAAGCCCTCTTGGAGCTTACATTCTAGGGATATTTATTCATTGAAAATAAAAGGTTTGATGTGTCTATATTCTGTTTCAAAAATAATATGTTCAGAGTATATTACTAGACCTGTCTCCTCTCTAGTTTCAGCATGTAGGTGGAGTAACATGCTATAGAGTTTGTCATTAGCACATATTTACTTGTTGGTGGTATTTTGCTTTTTGTCATCTTTTGTTGAAATAGGAGATAATGTTAAAATACGAGATAATACATACGCAGGTTAGAATCAATCACAGCAAATGTCTGAGCATGTATTAGGATGTGTAGTTCACTGTGGTGGGACTGGAGGTTCAAATGGGGAATAAGGTAACCATCCCTCTTCAGTGAGCTTACAGTGTTGTTGGGGAAATGAGGCACATAAATAAAATAGGTAAGTAATTCAGTTCAACAGATGCTGATTGTTGAGTGCCTGCTATGTGGTTGGAGACACTGGGATAGGCACTGGTAATGGGACAAGTAGGACAGATGTCCGCCCTCAGAGAATTCACAGTTAAACCAGGTTAAGTCAGTGAGGGAATTTTAATATGAAAAGTGCTATACATAGTAGGGTTTCCCACCCCAAGGTTGTAGGAGAGGCAGTGGAGGAAGAGCTGATTAGAAAACCTTCAACAAGAAAAACAAGTTAGAGTTAGTCTGGTAAAAAGAGAGACAAGAGGGGCATAGAAAGAATATTTTGTATGGAAAGGACAACGTATACAATAGCGCAGAGGCAAAAGAGAGTTTGATATGTCCAGGGAAACTGCAGGTACTTCAATATGGCTGAATCATGGAGTACTGTTGAGGAGTAGTGAGAAATGAGGCTAGATAAAGAAGGGTGAAGAAAATCATAAAGGACCTCTGGGTTTTATCCTGGGGGTTAGTTGGGAGTCATTGGGGAATTCTAAACATCAGAGGGAACACCATTAGATTTTCACTTAAGGCAGATGATTGGATGCAATGTGTGAAGCATGGATTGAAGAGGGAACTCATGTGAGGTGCCCAGTATTTGGAAAAGGTGTTAAGGAAAATCAGAGTGAAAAGCTAAAGAGAATTGAGCCAAGGAAAAGGGTATTTGACCTTGGTCTTGAAAAAGAAGAGGACCTAGATCAAATGGGGAAAAAAGGAAACCTTTTTGAATAGATTATAAGAAGTGTGTAAAATGCAATAAAACGTATTTTTTAAAGTGTGAGCAAAGGTACATGGCATATTCCCAGTGTAGATTAATGGAGCAGTGGATTCCTGGGGAAGGTCTAGTTGGTAATAGAACTGGAGAGGTTAAGAATTTATCCATAGCAAATTCCACCCTTTTAGAGCAAGATGTCACGTCTGCAAGATCATATTATAGATTCTGACTCTGGGGACAGCGTTCAGGAGGGCCAGGGTGGTTAGCAACAGGAGGGACGCATGTTAAGATTTCAGAGTAGTAATTTAACCTGAATCTTTGCAAATCTGGCTTTGGTTTCCATATATAAATGCATCAATTTATTATCTTTATAACATTTTAAAGCTTCTTTGCTTTAATTTGCCTTATTTCTAACATTTAAAGTGCTTTTATGTGAAACATTCTGGGAACTTGAAACTTAACCTTAAGTTCCACAGAATCTTAGTTTCACCTTTCCCCCACTTGTTCTCTGAGAAACCTATGTCATTCTGACCCCAAACAATATTAAGAAGTATACATATGGCAGTTTTCTTGTGGACTCCCTTAGAATATTCAGCTAGTATTTGTTTATGTGCCTTTTATTGAGCAAATACATAGTAATTAGAAAAATCAGAAAATACAGTTTAAACCAAAAGAAGAAAGTCTATAAAATCACTGTTAACATATCATTACATATTCTAGATTATTTTCTACATGTGTATATACGTACATTTAACAAAAAGGGGTCATATTTGTAAACAACTTTGTTATTTAATAAGACTAGCTTTCTATGCTAATAAATAAATTCCTCTGTATCCTCTGAATAATAGATGAGGGAGGGTGGGATGAGGAATAGCAAAATCTTACTGAATAATTAAATTTTGCTACCTTCTATTTTTGTCAGCTTCAGTATCAGACACGGCACAGCAGCCATCTGAAGAGCAAAGCAAGTCTCTTGAAAAACCAAAACAAAAAAAGAATCGCTGTTTCATGTGCAGGAAGAAAGTGGGACTTACTGGTAAGGACCTAGATCAAATGTTCAAAATTAAGATGATGTGGCCGGGTGCGGTGTCTCATGCCTGTAATCCCAGCACCTTGGGAGGCCAAGGCAGATGGATCACAAGGTCAAGCGTTGGAGACCTTCTTGGCCAATATAGTGAAACCCCATCTCTACCAAAAAGACAAAAATTAGCCGGTGTGGTGGTGGGCTCCTGTAGTCCCAGCTACTCGGGAGGCTGAGGCAGGAGAATTGCTTGAACCTGGGAGGCGGAGGTCGCAGTGAACTGAGATCATGCCACTGTACTCCAGCCCAGGTGACAGTGCGAGACTCTGTCTCAAAAAAAAAATTAAGATGATGTTTTGTAATAATACATAGTTTACTATTATTGACTTCAATTGAGATTGTTCCTGGTCCCTTGAGAGTTAATATTGGATATACTTCAGCTGCTGAATTTTCTTAAGGAAATAAAAATAGCCTTGATTATGTACCTACAAGTGAAATGAATAGCTTTAAGAAAAATTCATTCTAGCTGAATTTAGAAGTATTAGACAAGTAAGGTTAGTGTGCCAGATGCTGTGAAAGGTCAAAGATGTGACTCCTGCTTTCAAGGAGAGAATATTTTGAGGTACTTGATTAGCTGTGTAGTCCTTTCTATATATAAAATAGGGCTAATTGTGTGTTGTTGTGTGGGTTCAGTGAGTTAAGACACGTAAGCAGCTAGCCCAGTGCTGCCACACAATAAGTAATCAATGTATGTTGGCCGCTGTAACATAGCTGTCAGATGCAGATGTTGGTGGGAGGGAGAAAAAAATGTTCAAAAGCGTTTAGCAAAGAAAGAACATTAAGTGCGGGCAGATTGCTCTGGAGACTCAAGAGGTGAGAGTCACTAATTTACATTTAAAAATGGAAACGTTTGTGATGGCAGAATGTTTCAGTGCGTCTAGAATAGTGAGTAGGACCTATAACTGATGGAAATAGGGCCATTTCAGACAGAAAGGATAACTTGCAAAAAAATGCATAGGGCATGTGTGGGGACCACGAATAGGGGAATGTGGCTGTGTAACATGTAATATGTGTAGCACAAGAGTGTTGTGTACTGCAAGTACTGCAATCCAACAGAAGTAAAGAAATAAGACTAAAAACATACAGTTGACCCTTGAACAACATGGGGCTGTGTGGGTCCACTTAGAGTTTTTTCTGATATATTGGGGAAGTTTTTGGAGACTTGCTGCAATTGGAAAAAACTCACAGATGAACTGTTTAGCCTAGAAATATATATTTTTTAATTAAGAAAAGTTAGGCATGTCTTGAATGTGTAAAATATATGTAGATACTAGTGTATTGTATCATTTATTACCACAGAATATGCACAAATCTATTATACAAAATTTAAATTTTATCAAAACTTGTCTATACAACTGCAGGTCACACATAAAGCCATTCACGGTCAAGAGAAATGTGAACAAATGTAAAGATGTAGATTAAGTGATAGTGGCATAAAAGTTACTATAATATATACTGTACTTCTCTAATAATTTCATAGCCCCTCCTATTGCTGTTACAGTGAGTTCAGGTATTGCAGGTATCCACTTAAAATGCCATGAGGCACTAATCACCTCTGTGTCAGCCGTTTGTCTCCGTAGTAAATTGCCTAGCACAGTAAAAGGTAATCTTTTGTGGTTCTCATGTATTTTTCATCGTGTTTAATGCAATACTATAAACTTTGAATAATACCTTAAGACTCATAGAAAGTGCCACTAGTGATACTGGAAGTGCTCCCAAGAAGCAGAGAAAAGTCACGACATTACAAGAAAAAGTAGAATTGCTTGGTATGCTCCATAGATTAAAGCCTGCAGCTGCAATTCTGCCATTTCGAGAAAAATGAACAATGTCTGCCGTTTCAAGATAATGAATTCGGTGTAAGGACTATTTAAAAAAAAAAAAAATGATGTATGAAGCCGTCTCTGCAGCTATGCCAGCAGGCACAAAAACCTTGTACTTTTAAATGAAATACCTTTTTATTTTGTGTTGACAATGCAGCTTTTATGTGAGTGCAGGATTGCCATAAAGGCATACCTGTAGATTATAATATAATTCAAGAGAAAGTGAAGTCATTATATGACAGCTTTTAGATTCTAAAGCTGGAGACTTTAATACCAACAAAAGATGGTTTGATTTTTTTTTTCTTTTTTTAATTGAAATGGAGTCTTGCTCTGTCACCCAGGCTGGAGTGCAAGTGGCATTATCTTGGCTCACTGCATCCTCCGCCTCCTGGGTTCAAGTGATACTCCTGCCTCAGCCTCCTGAGAAGCTGGGATTACAGGCATGTGCCACAACACCAGGCTAATTTTTGTGGTTTTTTTTTTTTGAGTAGAGACGTGGTTTCACCATGTTGGCCAGGCTGGTCTCAAACCCCTGACCTCAGGTGATCTGCCCACCTCAGCCTCCCAAGGTGTTGGGATTATAGGCGTGAGCCACTGCGCCTGGCCACTTTGGTAATTTTAGAAAAAGGTTTGGCTTATAAAAAGTCAAGATAACGGGAGAAACAGCTTCTGCCAACAAAGAGGAAGCAGATAAGTTCCTAAACTACGTTAAGAAAGTCGTTGGAGAAAGAGTATCTGCCTGAATGAGTTTTTAATGCAGACAAAATTGCCCTATTCTGGAAAAAAAGGAAATCACAAAGACATTTATAAATAAGGAAGAAAAATGAATACTGGGACTTAGGGCAGGAAGAGAGAGTCTAATTTTACTGTTTTGCGCAAATGCAGTTGGGTTTACAATCAGGACTGCCCTTATCTATAAAGTTGCTAACCCCTGAGTCTTGAAGGGAAAAAGATAAACACCAGCTGCCAGTCTTTTGGTGTACAAGAACAACACCTAGACAACATGGACCCTTTTTCATGGTTGGTTATATTAATGCTTTGTCCCTGAAATCAGAAAGTACCTTGCCAGTGAGGGACTGCCTTTTAAAGTTGTTGTTTTTGAGATGGAGTTTCATTCTTGTTGCCCACGCTGGAGTGGTGCAGTGGCGCAATTTCTGTTCACTGCAACCTCCTCCTCCTGGGTTCAAGTGATTCTCCTGCCTCAGCGTCACTAGTAGCTGGGATTACAGGCATACTCCACCATGTCCGGTAAATTTTTTGTATCTTTAGTAGAGACAGGGTTTCACCATGTTGGTGAAGCTGGTCTCAAGCTCCTAATCTCAGGTGATCTGCCCACCTCGGCCTCCCAAAGTTCTGGGATTATTACAGGCCTGAGCCACAGCGTCCAGCCTGAAGTTGTTTTGATATTGAACAATTCCCTGGCCACCCAGAACCTCATAAGTTCAGCACTGAAGGTATTGAAGTGATATGCTTTCCCCCAGACAATTCAGCCTCTAGGTCAGGGGTCATAAAGACCTTTCAGGCTCGTTGCACATGGTACTCTATAGAAAAGATTGTCAGTGCTATGGAAGAGAACCCCAATAGAGAGAACATCATACCACTGAAGATACCATTGTTGTTTAGACAAAGATATGAAAGCTATCAAGCCCGAAACAGTACATTCCTATTGGAGAAAACTGTGTCCATGTGTTGTGCATGACCTCACAGGATGGAGATCATGATAGAGATCATGGATATGGCAGGAAAGGCGGGGGGTTAAGAATTTCAGGATACGGATATTGGAGACATTTAGGAGCGAACAGACACCAAACCAGAGGATTTAACAGAAGATGACTTGTTGGAGATGACTGCTATCAAACCAGTGCCAGACAGTGAGGAAGAAGACTTAGAAGAAGCAGTGCCAGAAAACAAATTGACCTTAGACTGTCCGACAGAAGGGGTCTGATTATTCAAGACTGCTTTTCACTTTGGCAACATAGACTCTTCACTGATCAGAGAGAACTAAAACCAAAGCAAATGGGGGAAGAAGAATTGGTACCACATGGAAACATTTTTAGAGAAACAAAAAAGCAGAAAAGTCAGAAATTACATTGTATTTCCATAAAGTTACATCAAGTATGTCGGCCTCTCCAGCCCCCCTCCACCTTCTCCACCTCTGCTAACCCTGAGACAGCAAGACCAACTCCTCCTCTTCCTCTGCCTGAAGACAAGGATGAAGACCTCTATGATGATCAACTTTCACTTATGTATTTTCTCTTCCTTGTGATTTTCTTAGTAACATTTGCTTTTCTCTAGCTTACTTCAAGAGTACATTGTATATTAATAATACATATAACATAAAATCATATAACACAAAATATACGTTTGTTGACTGTTACCAGTAAAGCTTCTGGTTAATAGGCTATTGATAGCTCAATTTTTGGGGGAGCAAAAAGTTATGCTTGGATTTTTGACTTGTTAGAGGGGTCTGCATGCCTAAACCCAGCATTCTTCAAGGGTCGACTGTACTGTGGTTAGTTAGAAAGTAGTTGTAGCTGTAGATATAATTTATTGTTTACGATGTGCCAGGCATTGTGCTGAATACTTTGCATAAAAATTGGACTTACAGAGAAGGGTAAATAAGATTTTGAGCAAAGGTATGCTTTAAGTAAATTATTTCTGGTTAAGGAATGGGTTGGAGATGAAAGAGAAAGGAAGTTAGAGTTTAATATCACAGATGCTTCAAGGCCAGGCACGGTGGCTCACGCCTGAAATCCCAGCACTTTGGGAGGCCAAGGTGGGAAGATTGCTCAGGCCAGGAATTTGAGACCAGCCTGGACAACATGATGAGACCTCCTCTTTAAAAGAGAAAAAATTAAAGAAGATGTTTCAGATTTGCCCATACCTTAGCACACGTATATTTAAAGAATACAAACATGGCCTAGTGCAGTGGCTCACACCTGTATTCCCAACACTTTGGGAAGCCAAGGTGGGAGGATCACCTGAGGCCAGGAGTTTAAAACCAGCCTGGACTACATAGTGAGACTCAGTTTCTACAAAAAAAAAATTAAAAATTAGCTGGGCGTGGATGGCTTGTGCCTGTAGTCCCAGCTACTCAGAAGGCTGAGGTGGGAAGATTGCTTGAGCCCAGGAGGTTGAGGCTGCAGTGAGCTATGATTGTGCCACTGCATACCAGCCTGAGTGACAAAGTGAGACTCTGTATCCAAAAAAAAAACCACGTATTAGACATTTTAAAATATACATATTTAATATTAAACTTTCTAAATCTCACAAACCCTCAGACTTTATGATTAGAAGGCTGATTTAGTAATTTTCATTCTCTCCAGTCTCTCAGTCTAATACAGTGTTGTTTGCTTCATTTTTCATTCACTATTATGAAATTACAAATACGTTTTTGAAGTCAAAACTGTGGCAAAGGAAGTTAACATCAAATATTAATGTTTAAAATACTGATTCCTATGCTCCATTTCCAACAATTGTATCATACCATAAAATTCTAACTTGGAGGAGCAGGACCAGTTTTATATAAAGACTGTCTGCACCCATTACATCTCGATTTTGGCTTTAACTCTGGGCATTTCCTTAAAATTAAGTAGCGTTTATTGTGTATTTTACCATATGTTCAGCAATAAATTAATTCCTCATTTAATCCTTACAATATTATTCCAGAATTACAGATGCAAAAACTGAGGCTAATTTGCCTTCATTAATAAGTAGATTCACAATGAAGCAGTCGAACTCTAAATCCCATGCCTTTTACCTCTCAGCTGCAGTACAGTTCACATCTCCATTGGAGGTTAGCAGAGAAAAGCAAATATTGAAGCTGTATTCTTTGTTAACAGTTCTTTCAGAGGTATTATTTGATCTTTCTTAAATAAATTCTACGACTTCATTCTGACAGTAGGCTTAGTTTCACGTTGTAGTGTTTGGATTTGAAAAATGTTCTACATTTTCAATCTAGCAACAACTGTGTTTTTTGATAAGAAGTAATTGTGGCCATATTACAGGTAAAGAAACAAATTCAGAGAAGACTTGCTGTAGTGCAATCCTACCTTTGTAGATAGGAACAAGAAATGAAGCTCTCAGATAGTGAATAAGAATGTAGTTTGTGAGACTGTGTATTTAGAATGATTCTTTAGTTTACATTGCTGCCCTAAATATATTGTGCTATTCAGTATTAATTATTATGCCAGAGACCGTAATAGTTCATCCATCAATCCAACTCATGTCTGTACATTACTCCATTTTCAGGGTTTGAATGCCGGTGTGGAAATGTTTACTGTGGTGTACACCGTTACTCAGATGTACACAATTGCTCTTACAATTACAAAGCTGATGCTGCTGAGAAAATCAGAAAAGAAAATCCAGTAGTTGTTGGCGAAAAGATCCAGAAGATTTGAACTCCTGCTGGAATACAAAATCCTTTGAGCATCTGCAAACTAAAAATTGACTTGAGGTTTTTTTTTCCTAGTCATTGGGAATGTAGAGCAGTGTATCTTGCATAGACCTTTTAATCATGCATGTCATCAAAAGAATAGATTTTTGTTTTTGTTTTGAAAATGACTCTGAACATTTATTTCCATTGCAATTTCTGTGGCTGAGAAGACTTAAACTTTACAAGTATTATCCTTTTAAGATCATTTTAATTTTAGTTGAGTGCAGAGGGCTTTTATAACAAACGTGCAGAAATTTTGGAGGGCTGTGATTTTTCCAGTATTAAACATGCATGCATTAATCTTGCAGTTTATTTTCTCATTGTGTATGTATATATCGCTTTTCTCTGCAGCACGATTTCTCTTTTGATAATGCCCTTTAGGGCACAACTAGCTATCGGTAACTGAATGTATCTTAATCATTATGGCTGCTTCTGTTTTTTCATTAACAAAGGTTATTCATGTGTTAGCATATAGTTTCTTTGCACCCACTATTTATGTCTGAATCATTTGTCACGAGAATGTGTGCCGATGAGATTCTAAGTTTGTGTGTTTAAACTTTTTTTTGAGCGAGGGAAGAAAAAGCTGTATGCATTTCATTGCTGTCTACAGGTTTCTTTCAGATTACGTTCATGGGTTTGTGTGTATACAATATGAAGAATGATCTGAAGTAATTGTGCTGTATTTATGTTTATCCACCAGTCTTTGATTAAATAAAAAGGAAAACCAGAATGCTGTCTTGTATTACTTTTTCTCTTCTTTCTGGTAGTTTATTTTATTTTTTGGTCTTTTAGTTTTCTACTTCCTAATTTTATAAGAGAACTATCATTATTTGTCTCACATCTACTTGTGACTAAGCTTATGATCATAAATTGTAATTTTGTTTTCCTCTTGAGTTGAAGACCCGAGCATATCTTTAAAGGCAAGCACTCCTCTCTCTTACTTAAACGTATTTTCTAGTCCTTGTCTGATTCTCTTTTCTGGACTCGCACACTCAGTTAACATCTAATAGAAGCTTCTTGTAGGATTAGAGAAATTTTAAGAGTATAATTCAAACTGCAGAGCAGTTGTAGAATTGTGTAGTAGAACGACTCTTGAGATCATTTGTCCTATGGTTTTCAAATGTGTCTGGTAACCAAACTTTTTAAAATATTAAATATTATATAAAACAGATGAAGGCAGTAATTTTACAATATAAATTTCTTAGTTTAAAATTGTTTATGTACATGTTCTATTTAAATAAAGGATGATTTAACAACAAAATCTGTGAATTGATCCCATTAACAGATGAAAAAGAATAGACTGTTAAACTAGATAAAATAATAGAATTTACCCATTCATAAGAAAAATTTAAAGTAACGATAAATTAAGACTAGAAAGAAATTTCCTTAAGCTGATAGTTTTTTGTGAAATCAGTGAGCCAAACACGAAACCAAGCATCAACCAAAAAGAGGAAACTTACTTCCTTTCAAAGTCAGAAACAGGCCAGGCATGGTGGTTCACACCTGTAATCCCAGCACTTTGGGAAGTTGAGGTGAGCGGATCACGAGGTCAAGAGATCAAGAACATCCTAGCCAACATGGTGAAACCCCGTCTCTACTAAAAATACACAAATTAGGTGGGCGTGGTGGCACGTGCCTGTAGTCCCAGCTACCGGGAGGCTGAGGCAGGAAAATCGCTTGAACCCAGGAGGGGCAGAGTGCAGTGAACCGAGATCGTGCCACTGCACTCCAGCCTGAGAACAGAGCAAGACTCCGTCTCAAAATAAAAACAAACAAAAAAAAAAACAACAAAAAAAAGATGACTGCCCGCTAATACTGCTTACTATTCAAAATTGTATTGGGGATTATGGCCAGTGGAGCAAGACAAGACAGAAAAATGGTGAGAAAAGAGGTAGCACTCATTATTTGCACATTATTGTTTTTATAGAAAAATCACAAAACTACTAGAAACAGGGTTTATAGTTCGGTAGCTAGATATAGTATTAGGTTTTAGAAGAGAGTTGGCGTTGCTTTACACCAGTTGCCTAGAAAACACCATTTGACAGTAATATCAGAATATTGATTACCCACGAAATTGACAATACATGTTGATGGCCTTGTCAAGAAAGAATTCTAAAACATTTAAGGAATAGTATACAAGACCTCAGTAAATAGATGTTAGTGGATAGGAAAACGGTATCATTAAAAATGTCTTTTGTCCCTCAGTAGACACAGATTCAAAGTAATCCCAATCAGAATTCCACTAGGTTTTTTTTCATGGAGCTTGTTTAGTTGTTTCTAAAAGTAAGTTAAAAAAAGCAAAAGGCTAGACCATTTCAGAAAAGAGCAAAGAGACAGGGACTTGTCCTGCTAAATGTCAGAACTCACTGTGAAGCCTTGTTAATTAAAATAGCATGTTATTAGCTGATGGGGTCAGACAGATAACCCAGTTGAATAGATTGCCCAGAAAAAGACCTATGCAGGGACTGAACTTTGGTATAAGAGAGAGGTGGCACATTACATTAAGGAAAGGAGACTGTTTGATACTTAGAGCTAGAATAATTGGGTTTCTGTGTGGAAAAAAACCATAACTTATGCCATGGAAAAAAGTTAGGACTTAAATGTAAAACAAAACTTTAAAACTGAGAGAAAAAGATGGCTACCTGTTAGACCTTAAGACTTCTTGGCCCGGCACCGTGGGTAACGCCTGTAATCCCGTCAGTTTTGGAGGCCGAGGTGGGCAGATCAGTAGTTCTGGCCAACATGAATAAACCTTGTCTCTACCAAAAAATACAAAAATTAGCCAGGCTCAGTGGCCCATGCCTGTAATCCCTGCTACTCGGGAAGCTGAGGCAGGAGAATTGCTTGAATCTGGGAGGCGGAGTTGCAGTGAGCCAATATCGCACCACTGCACTCCTGGGCAACAGAGCAAGACTCCATCTGAAAAAAAAAAAAAGCTTAAAACACAAAGCATTAACTATAAAAGCATTGTTATTATTTTGCCCTTGTTGCCCAGGCTGGAGTGCAATGGCACAATCTTAGCTCACTGCAACCTCCGCCTCCTGGGTTCAAGCGATTCTCCTGCCTCAGCCTTAGCCTCCCGAGTAGCTGTGATTACAGGCACCCACCACCACACCCAGCTAATTTTTGTATGTGTAGTAGGCCACAGGGTTTCACCGTGTTGGCCAGGCTGGTCTCAAGCTCCTGACCTCAGGTGATCTGCCTGTCTTGGCCTACCAAAGTGCTGGGATTACAGCTGTGAGCCACCATGCCTGGCCTATAAAGGCATTATTAATGACTTTGTCTATTGAAAGGATGTTTTATTCTCTGAAACACATTAAAGTATCTTCAAAGAACGTGAAAAGAAGTTAGAGCATGGGAGAAATTACACTGCAAATGAAGACTACAATGAGATATCTATTCAACAAAAATTTAAATCTGTGACTATCTAGTGTTGGCAGATTTCTGCGTGTTCTGCATGGCTGGTGTTAGTGGAAAATGGTTCAATCCTGGAGAAAGTTTGATATTACCTTTTAAAGTGGAACTTTCACATACCCAGTAATCCAGAAATTGCACTCCCAAGTGCATACCCAAGAAAAACTTGCACATAGATAAATGGGGGGCCAGCGCAGGAAGTTTTATAATGCTGTTTACAAAAGCAAAAACCCGGAAACAACTAAAGTCTTCAAATCTCAACTGAAGAACAGTGGATGAATATAATGTGATATATTCACATGCTGGAATAATACACAGTAACCAAAACTGATCCATAGTGACACCACAAAATAGAAGCATAGTATGCAAAAAAATCTTCAAGTATAGTAAGCTTTAGAAATACAGGAAGTACAGTATAGTAAGCAAAACTAGTCAAAATATGCAACATGCTCACCTATATACACTTTAAAATGCATCTGCATGTAATAGATTTTATGTGAACAGAAAGCAGGATGGTGATGAAATTCACAACAATGTCTAGATTAGAGAGGAGGCAGGGATGCTCTAGTAAGTGGTCCTGTACGTTCAAAGCTCCAGCTTTCTGCATTCAATTTGTATTTCTTTTTAAAATTGTCACACAAACGCAAAACAAACATTCACAGTCTTCCAGTTCCACTACACCTAAATACTAACGCCGTTAATCAAGAGTTCTCTCGTAGGCCGGGCGTGGTGGCTCGCACCTGTAATCCCAGCACTTTGGGAGGCCGAGGCAGGCGGATCACGAGGTCAAGAGATCAAGACCATCCTGGCCAACATGGTGAAACCCCGTCTCTACTAAAAATACAAAAGTATTAGCTGGGCGTGGTGGCACGCACCTGTAGTCCCAGCTACTTGGGAGGCTGAGGCAGGAGAACTGCTTGAACCTGGGAGGTGGAGGTTGCAGTGAGCCGGGGTTGTGCCACCACACTCCAGCCTGGCGTCTGGTGACAGAGTGAGACTCTGTCTCCAAAAAAAAAAAAAAGTTCTCTCCCACTTCAGTCTTCCACCCTAATCTGTCTGGGATGTTTGTGCTCAGGTCTGGGGCGGTGTCCTCTCCCCTCGTTATCCTAGAATGCTAACTTGTACTGCACGGTGCAGTCTTGAAATAATTTCTTCAAGAACAACTCAAAAGCCATGTTTGATGTGAAAACAGTTCTTACTAAACTGACAACGGCCGTACTTCCTCTTTCTCATCGAGTTTCCAGAACATCTAAACAGATACTCTTGGGAATTTAGGAAAGGACGCTTTGTTGTGGTATTTTTTCAGAGACTGGCTTCCTGGTCACTTTTCCTTCTTTTTATTAACACATAAGCATCAAGATTAATTCAGAAGGCCAGTAGAATGGAAAGTGAGAATGTGGAGATGGGAGACAGAATGTAACCAATGAAAGATGTTAACATCTGGAATGAAATCAAAGACTACATAAAGACTCTTGAAACATAAGCAATTATAGTAAGATTGCAGGATACAAGATTAATACAAAAAAAGCCAACCAAAAAGCTTAATATATAATACAAAAGCCAATTGCTTTGCTCTATACTGGCAATGAAAAATTAGAAGTTAAAAACATTCACATTAGCACCAATAAGAGGGAATGCTAAGATATAAACCTAATAAAATATGACAAGATCTGTGTGAGGAAGATGACAAAACTCATTAAAGAAATCAAAGATCATTTCAATAATAGCTATTTCATATTCAATGATAGATTTAATATTGTCAGTTCTTCCCAAGTTAGCCTGTAAGTTTACTGTCGTTTCAGTCAAAATTCTAGCATGTTATTTTGTGGATAGCGACAAAGTAATTCTAAAGTTTTTTTCTTTCTTTGAGATGGAGTCTTGCTCTGTCACCCAGGCTGGAGTGCAGTGGCTCAGTCTTGGCTCACTGCAACCTCTGCCTCCTGCGTTCAAGCAACTCTTGCCTCAGCCTCCCAAGTAGCTGGGATTACAAGCACTTGCCACTGCAGTGTATGTTAAAATGTCCATACTACCCAAAGTAATCTACAAATTCAATGCAATCCCTATCAAAATTGTAATGATATTTTTCACATAAACAAAAATGTCAAAAACATGTATGGAACCACAAAAGACCCTGAATACCTAAGGCAATTCTGGGCAAAAAGAACAAAGCTGAAGGCATCACACTATCTGATTTCAACATCTACTACAAAGCAGCCGGGCATGGTGGCTACTGCCTGCAATCCCAGCACTTTGGGAGATCGAGGCAGGAGGATTGCTTGAGCCCAGGAGTTTGACACCAGCCTAGGCAACATAGCTAGACCCCATTTCTTTCTGTCTCTTTCTTTCTGTGTGTGTGTGTGTGTGTGTTTGTGTATGTATATATATATGCCAGACGTGGTGGCAGACGCCTGTCCCAGCTATGCAGAAGATTAAGGTGGGAAGACCACTCGAGCCACTAAGACCATGAGGACTGATCACCACTGAATTCCAGCCAGAGAACAGAGCAAAACCCTGTCTCTAAAGCAAAGCAAAACAAAACAAAACAACATGAATCTACTATATAGGTACAGTAATCAAAACAATACGGTATTAGCATAATAACAGACATATTGAACAGAATAGAGAGCCCAGGAATAAATTCACACATTTACGGTAAATTGATTTTTTACAAAGGTGCTGAGAATACCTAACGGGGAAAGGACAGTCTCTTCAATAAATGATATTGGGGAAAACTGGATATCTACACGTGGAAGAAAGGAATTAGACCCTTATCTCACACCATATGTAAAAATCAACTCAAAATGGATTAAAAATGTAAACTTAAGATCTGAAACTGTAAAACTAGACGAAAACAGGGGAAAACCTCCATGACATTGGTCTGGGCAATGATTTTTTGGATATGAACCCAAAAGCACAGGCAGCAAAAGCAAATATAGACAGATGAGATTATATCAGGCTTTAGCTTCTGCGTAGCCAAGGAAACAATTGACAAGTGAAGCGGAAACCTGTGGAGTGGGAGAAAATATTTGCGAACCACACATCTGACAGTGAATATGAATCTAAAATATATAATGAAGTCAAACAACTCAAGAAAACAACCTGATTTTAAAAAAATGGGTAAAGGATATGAACAGACATTTCTCGAAAGACAGAAAAATGGCCAGTAGGTATATGAAAACATGCTCAACATGATTATCAGAAAAATGCAAAATAAAACCACAATGAGATATCACCTCACACCTGTTAGAGGGGCTATTATCAAAAAGACAAAAGAGAACGTGTTGCAGAGGGTGTGGAGAACAGGGAACCCTTGTGCTTTGTTGGTGGGATGTAAATTAGTACAGCCATGATGGAAAGCAGTGTAGAGGTTCCTCAAGAAATTAAAACTACAGCCACCATGTGATTTAGCAATCCCTCTGCGGAGTATATATCCAAAGGATATCAAATCAGTATGTCAAAGAGATACCTGCAACTCCACGTTCATTGTAGCATTATTCACAATAGCCAAGATATGAAATCAACCTGAGTGTCCATCAACAGATGAATGGATAAACAAAAGACGTATATACGCAGTGGAATACTATTTAGCCATAAAAAGAAATCCTGTCATTTACGACAACATGGATGAAGCTGGAGGACATTAATTAAATGAAATAAATCAGATGCAGAACAACAAATACTGCATGATCTCACTTATATGTGGAACCACAGAAAAAGCTGAAGTCAAAAGTAGAGTAGAATGATGGTTACTAGGGGCTAAGGGCTGGGAGGTTGGGCAGATAATGGTTAAAGCCCACAAAATTTCAGATAGGAGGAGATCTATTGGCCAATAAGCTGATATAATTAATAACAATCTATTTTTTTTTAATGGAGTCTCACTCTGTTGCCCAGGCTGGAGTGCAGTGGCACGATCTCAGCTCACTGCAACCTCTGCCTCCCCAGTTCAAGCGATTCTCTTGCCTCAGTCAGTGGCCAGGACTACAGGCGCTTGCCACCATGCCCAGCTAATTTTTTGTATTTTTAGTAGAGAAAAGGTTTCACCATGTTAGCAAGGATGGTCTTGATCTCCTGACCTCATGATCCACCCGAGGCCTCGGACTCCCAAAGTGCTGGGATTACAGGTGTAAGCCACCGCACACGGCCTTATTACATTCTTGAAAATTGCCAAGAGAGTAGATTTCAAGTGTTCTCAAGACAAAAAAATGAAAAGTGAGGTAATGTTTACATTAAGTAGCTCAACTTAGCCATTGCACAATGTATAGCTGTTTCCGAATGACATGTTTTATGTGATAAATATGTATAATTTTCATTTGTCAGCTAAAAAAGTGAAAAAAATTCTCCAGGTGTTGTCCCAGACAGCCTGGAGATGCGGAGCTCATCTGACAGTAACAGTCAGAATTCTGGTGAGGAAGGGGGCGGGACAGAATGCTCTCGTCACACAGGACGCTCTTAGACAGAGTCGATCTGGTTCCCCTGGTGCGTGTTGTACTTTTTGTACATTAGTGATGAGGAGGTAAGGAAGAGGAAAACAGGATTGCTGATGTTTATTGAGAACTCTCTGTGTGTCCCATAATATGCTGAGATTCTTTGCAGGAGTTTTCTTATTTGATCTTCTAAACAACCTTCCAAGGGAGGTATCATTTTCTATTTCATTTTCCAATGCATGAAATTAAGATTTGGTGATGTAGTAACCTAAACCCAAACTCAATATGAATGTTCTAGAGAGAGAATTCAAATCTTTCTTATTTGAAATCTTAACATATATATTCTTTTACTACATATAGTTTTCTTTTGTTCAGCATCTAGGAAAGGGGCCACAAGGAAAAATCATGCTTAACCAACCTTAGAGAGAGAGAGAGAGAGAGTGTGTGTGTGTGTGTGTGTGTGTGAGAGAGAGAGAGACAGAGAGAGACAGAGACAGAGACAGGGATTTTAGTGTGCATTTATTGTTGACAAATTAAACAATGTTTGCAGAGAGAGGCACTGAGAATGATCTATTCAGCTATGCCAAACAGGTTGACTATAGAGGTTGTAACTTACGTGTCAACATTCCTTCGCATTCCTGGGAGCAGGGTGGGATCCACAGCTACAGGTCAAAAAGGCACTAAACCTTTGGCTGAGAGAAAAAGGAACAATTCAGATGGGAAAGCTATTGAATATGTATTTAGTTGTAAGAAAATTAGAAGTATTTTGTTGAAATCGCCGTGAAGGAGAATCTGAAAAGTGGCTCCTGCTTTGATAACAGTAACTGAGAACTCATTATATGGTAGACGTTATGAAGTCAGATGTCAATGACATGTTTTTTATTTAAGGTGCTGCTCATTATTTGTGAGTCTTTCAAATCTAGCTTAAATCCAAAATGGATAGGAGGTAGTATTCCATCAGAACTTAGATACAATAGTATCTGAAACAAAGCGGACTGAAGACAGAATTAAAGAGGGCGGGCAGAAGAATATTTATATTGCAGAAACCCTGGCCCTGGGTTAGGACTTTATCCAGTCCCCTTCTCCCCACCTTTCAACATTCACTTGCACTTGAATTACTTAAGTTCACTTCCAAGATCCTCTAAACTTTGAGCTCCTTTGAGAGAACAGAATGTCATGTATATTTGCACATGACATACATCTTTGATACTAAAATGTACTGGACACATGCCAAACCCATGACGCCCACTACACAATCTGTACCATAAACATGATTGAGCTCAGACATGAAAAAGAGAGGACATTTACTTGGCTAAAGTGCTTGGCCTTTGACAAAGTTTCGTCTTTTCCTTGACGACCATGCAGCAGAGCTGAATGTTGCAGAAAAGGCCACCCCATCCTGCCTCCCAGGTCAGGCAGCGTTCACACTTTGCTTATCTGAATGGCAACTGTCAGCTTCTCAGAGCCCTTGCAAGACATCAGTGTCCTGGATCCAGAAGGTTCTCTCTCAGCTCTCTTGTGAAGGAGTGAGGGGCCTGCTTTGTGGGAGAGAGACCTGCAGCACAGTGTGCTTCTTAGTATCAGAGGAAGGCACTAAACATGGTGCTACAGAGACTCAAACCAGCTTTCATTGCTGGAGGTGCTGAAACTCTCTGCCGGTCCTGAAAGTGTTCATACCCTTTGAGTGAGGAATCTACCCTTAGCCAACCGTCAAGGAAAGGAAAACATTCCGTGCGTGTACGTCTTCGCTGAACCGTTTTTATTACCTTCTAAAACACTGCGACTTCCTTAGCCAATGACAATGCCAATGACAATAATGAAGCCTATTGAGTCTCAAGGAAAAATATTCAAGAGACTAAGGTAGAGAAAGACTGAAAAATTGCATCTATGTAAACTGTTTTTTTTTTTTTTTTTTGGGATGGAGTCTTGCTCTGTTGCCAGGCTGGAGTGCAGTGGTGTGATCTCGGCTCACTGTAACCTCCACCTCCCGGGTTCAAGCGATTCTCCTTCCTCAGCCTCCTGAGTAGCTGGAACTACAGGCACAGGCCACCACGCCTGGCTAATTTTTGTATTTTTTAGTAGATACAGGGTTTCACCATGTTGGCCCGGCTGGTCTCGAACTCCTGATCTCAGGTGGTCCACCCGCCTTGGCCCCCCAAAGTGCTGGGATTACAGGCGTGAGCCACCGCGCCTGCCTATCTATGTAAAGTTTATAAGGATGGAAAAGCCACATGTATACAAATGGCATGGGGAAAAAAAAAAAAGTGAAAATGTGAAGACTACGTTGGGATTATAGGCAATATCTTTCTTTTAAAATTATTTTTAAATAACTGTTGTGATGCACATGGCCAACACATTCACTTCCAAAAAATGAAAACGAAAAAATATAGTATACTTGCAAGTTATTTCAAATGCTGTTTTCCAAATAGAGAACATCTTTGGCGTTTTCAGACACTATGTATAATTAGTGGGTTGGTTAAGTCTATTTTAAAACTATGAAATCTTACTCATCCCCACACCCTTTACCACGCATACATCGGCCCCACCTCCTTTCCCTAAAAGATTTTGGTTTTCTGTCTCCAAGGGTTTTATCATTTAGGCTTTTGTTAACTTCTGTGTATTCGGCAGAAGCTCCCAAGCTAGCATCCCCCACACAATACATACTCTGTAAAAAAGGAATTAAAGATGTGAGTTGCAGGCGTTTCCCCCACGGCCTGGCATACGGTACGGGCTTATTGGTTATTGCTTCATTTCCTTTTGGTCAACAGCTTTATATTAATGACATGTATTTATGGAGCACTTATTCTGTGCCAGGTGTTTTGCTGGGTGTTGACAGAATTGCGCATGGGGTAAGAAAGCTCCTGCTTTTGATGGGAAGGGACAGGGCGACTACCGATTGTGGAAATAATTCATTGCCTTGCAGCTGAGAATTAGCTTGAATTAGGCAGGGGTCAAGTGCTGCCTGGAATGCCTCTTTATAAGACCGCCAAGTTGGGACACACCCCTCTTCTTTTCCCCTTTCAGGAACCTACCAGAACAAGTCAGACCACCTTCATTCTCTCCCCAGGGCTGACTTAAAAAGAACTGAAGCCAGTACTTGGCAGAGCCACTCAGGGCAGGAGATGAGAGCCAAGAGGCTGTGCCCAGACCGCACTCCTCACTGGTGATCACTGGTCACGCCTGGTGGACAGGCACCAGAGTGATCTCAGGGGCTAGGAAGAGGGCTCAACAGCGGGCCCTGCTTGCCATACCCACTCCTCTCAAGCCTCCTGGTTTCAGGCCCATTTAGCTCACATTATCCTGCCATCTTCCAGCCTCTTCTCCCCAAGCCCCACTGCACAGCAGCCCCCTAACGCCGCAGTCGCTGTGTTGTTCCTCAAGGACCTTCAGGGAACCCTTGCCCAGACTACCGTCTCCTTTTCTAGCTTTCAGCCGGCATCCTGGCTGTTTTAAAGTGTGCCTGACTCGTTCACACCATCAACACCACAACGCTCAGTCTGGCGTGTTCCCAGCGTCCTGGCTGTGACATGGCCTCAAAAAACTGCAGCTGACTGCACATGAGTGATTAGACAACGCCTTGAACCCACCCTAAGATAGTCTGCCTTTCCCTTCTTTCCTTCCTCCTTTTCTTTCTCCCTCTCTTTTCCTATTTCTCTTTTTTCTTTTCTTTCCTTTATTCCCCTCCCTTCCCTTTCCTCTTCTTCCCTCCCTTCTCTCTCTTTCCACGCACACATAATCTCTGTATGCCAGGCACTATTCTAAGTGCTCACAAATATTAATTCATTCCATTCTCATATCAACTTTGTGAAGTAGGAACTATTATGATCACCATTATACAGGGAAGGAAGCTGAGGCAGAGATAGGTTAAGTAACTTGTCCAAGGTTGAGCAGCTTGTCAACGTCATTTTACCACTGGCACGTGAAACAGGTTATATTTTTTAGAATATTAGTTCTCATTAATTCAAGCCTTCCTAATAGGCATAACTGTCCCCTTCTCTGACACACAAGTGGAAGTGTCATAGCTGGAAGGAGCAGCATGGTTTATGCAGGGAGAAAGGACGCGACTGGGTGGTGTTCTGAAGCCCAGGAAGCAGCTTCTGGGGAGAAAGTGTCTGCTGTTTCCAGGAAGCGGACGAGGGTCCTGTTGAGCTGAAGAGCAGGGAAGCAGCTGCGGGGAGCAAGGCTGGAGCCATGCAGGCCAGAGCCTTAAATGCTAAGCTAAGGTTTGCTCTCGGTAGGACCAGCTGCCCTGAGCGGGGGCTGGAACCGGATCTCCTCGAGGTGGACTTTGGGACTGGACATTGGTCAGGGCGGGGGCGAGGCCAGGTGAGAGGCGGGGCTAGGGGAGGGAGCAGAGAGTGTGAGTGACCTGGGGCTCGCGGAGCGAGGAGAGACTGTGGGTCACCAGGGGCTCGCGGGGCGGGGCCAAGGGAGGGGCGGGGCTCGGGGAGGGAGGGTGAGACGGAGGAGGACCAGGGGCTCGCGGGGGCGGGGCCAGAGGAGGGGCGGGGCTCTGGAAGGAAGGGCGCGACTGTGGAGGACCGGGGGCTCGCGAGGGCGGGGCTAGGGGAAGGGCAGAGTTCGGGGTTCGGGGGCGGGGTGTTCACGGCGAGACCAAAAGGCAGGCAGGAGCCTCCGGGATCCCCGCTGTGTCCTCGGGAGAGGCCGCGGGGGCGGGCAGGGGGCGGGGCCGGGGGCGGGGCCGGACCTGACGGCGGCGGCCGAGTTCAGTCCCGCTCTCCTCGCGCCAGGGTGGGGTGCTCGCCAGCATGTCCTTCATCCCGGTGGCCGAGGATTCCGACTTCCCCATCCACAACCTGCCCTACGGCGTCTTCTCCACCAGAGGCGACGTGAGCACCGGGGCTTCGGCTTCCGAGCGCGGGGAGGGAGTGGAGTGCGGTGAAGTGGAGGCGGGGGCGGGATGGAGGCTTGGGCCATTTTTCTCTTAAGACCCGTTCCCGGAGAGTGCCTGTGGGCTCGAGTCCCGCCCCGTAACTTTCTAGCTGTGCACATTGTGTAACTTTTCAGCCTCAATGTCTGCAGGTTTGCTGAGAATTAAATGCAAAATGAAATGAAGCGTGTCACTCTCCCAGACAAGCAGAGCAAGCAGGATTCTGTTACCGTAAGCTGCCCCAAGAGACCAGGTCAGGGCTGGTGGTTCAACTCGCTGGGTAGCCTCTAACCCTAGAGCCCGGGAAATGTTAACCGGTATGCGTAGCAGCTCAGAGGGGCGTGCGTATTTCCTGGCTTAGAGCTCTGAGATCTAAGATGGCAAGTGTCTCTGCCTTTAGCTGGAATTCTTTCACCTCCTGGTGAGGACTCCCTGGCATTTCTCTACTGATCAGAAGAAATAGGGCAGGGAAACAAACTTTGACTAAGTCAGTGTAGTCTGACTGGTAGAAAGAAGTATTTGAAAACTGGGGGTATCAGCAAATAGATAATAAGAGGGTCCCTAGGTTGGAAAAGCAGATTCCCTTGGGTTTGTTGATGGTATTTTTGGCTTAGATTTCTGCTCCCAGCTTTAAAGGTAAACTCCTGATTCAGCTCTGTAAGCCACAGAACCTTAGAAACAGGAAATGCTTGCTAAATGAGGGGCCTGGCAGCTGGCTCCTTCCTGGGAAGTGGGGTCTCTTCCTTCCCCCATGGCTTGTCATTGGATGCAAGTGGCTTGCCTTTGTGGGCCTGTCTGCGGTCAGTGCCTTGGTCTAGAAGAGTCAGTTTGTGGTTTCACAACTGGCTGGGCTGACCAGATGTTGCAAGGGCACAGAAAGTGGACACTCAGTCCCCTGGAGGACACAATCTGAGGCATGTTAAACCTTAACCTGTGATGACGAACAACCCTTTCTGGAGACAGAGCCCTCCCTCTGCCTGCCTCGAACACTTTGCTCTCAGCAGATATGTCCTCCCTCACCTTTCCTGGGAGCACAAATCCATTAGACAGAAACATTTGTGAGAGGCAGGCACACCCCAGTAGGGTGCTCTGACTTGCTTTCTCAGGGGGATCGAATTAATAATGTCCCTTAGAGTGTGGCTCGGCGCTTTCATACACCATGTCCTGCCGTTTGAACATCAGAATGTGCAGGGCAGCCGCTACAGATGTCTGGGAGAGAGAGCCCCATCCCGCTGTCGTCTCACAGAGCGCTGGCGGGGGAGAGTTGGCCCCTTTGGCATTCCAGCTGAACAAGCCTCATCTGGAGCTTTCTCTGCAGGCATGTGGACATTCCATCGGTAATGGCTGCCTTGCCCGGCAACACTAGTTGCCAAGGCAAAACCTCCCTTCCCCCATGTCAGCAGCCAGCCCTTCCTAATTTGAGTAGAACGACAGTGAATCCAGCCATCACTTTTTCGTTTTTTTATTCAGCGAATGCTTACAGACCCCAACTCTTGTCCAGACCTTGCCTGGGCTGGGAGTTGGGGATCAAAGACACAGAAGACATCTTCCCTCCATTTCTGGTTGCTCATGGACTAGTAAGGTGTATAGGGGCGCTCTCTGTGAAGGCAGGGCTGGTGGCCTCTGAGGCCAGGATTGTAATAGTGTGGAACTGCTTCCCCGAGTGCCTTGTTAAAGTCCCTGGGGTCTGGCCCTGCCGCTGCCTCTTGGCCTCCACTCTCTCCAGCCTGGTCCCGAGAAGATGCTCTGTAAATGTTTGCGGCATGAATAGTGTCTATCCTGTGTGTGTTCTTGTGGGGAGAGATTTACAGATATTAATTGAATTCTCAAAATAAACCTGTGGTGAAGTTATTGTTCCCATTCTACAGATGAGGAATCGGAGGCCCAGAGAGGCAAAGCATCATCCTCCAGATCTCACAGCCAGTAAGAGGCAGCTATGGGGTTGATCCCCACATCTGTCAGTGTCAGCCTCCCAATCCCATACTTCCCGCTCTATGTCAGGCTGAGAGTTGGGTAATGCTTTCCTTTGGACAACTTAATATCTGATATAACCAACTGTTATAAAACAGAGGCGATACACATTCATTCTCTGGAAGTCAGACACATGGAGCCTCCCTCCTTAGTTTGTTTCCCTCAAGTTGCAGTTGGGAAAGTGACGCATAGAGAGGACCAGGGACTTGTCCAAGAGATAAGATGGTGAATGAGGGACCAGACTTGGAGCCCGGGAATCCTGGATTCGACCTGCGAGCCCCCTCTAGTTTCATGCTGAAGAAAATAACTCCCAAGGTTGAAAGTAGAGGGACTCACTCTCTCAGACTTTTCCTGGGTCCTCAGATCACAGTTTGAAACACAAGGGCAGTAACTCACTACCTGATGCTTCTCGGCTTGTTTGCGTTTGACGCAGCAGGCAGCTGCACTTGTGACCCCATTTTGGAGGTTGCTCAGCGGAGGTGGCTGCTTCTTGCCTTCAGCTGGGTGTGGGGACCAGGGTCAGAGATGTGACCCAAGGGTCTGTCCTGCACGTTCCCTGAGTGGAAAGCCACTCGGATCCGGGTGGTTCAGGTCTTTGCCTACTGCAGATTTGCCATTTTCAGGAGGGAAGACTGAGGCCCAGGGAGCTGGCAGTGGGGCTGAGCATGAGTAGCTGAGCTCTCCAGGCAGTCCCTTCTAGGGTAGGCTCTGCTGGGACCTCAGATGAGGAGTGTGGCTTTGGTCTACCCCTCATCCCAAGAGCTGAAATGCATGGAGAAATGGCCATCTTTTCTCAGCCCACCCAAATGAACAGCAACTGGAGATAAGGCCAGCCAATAATCCCACCACGAAGCTCAGGAAGCCTGGCTCAGGACAGAGCCCCAGGAAGCTGAGTCTGCAGACATGCCCTCGGGTTCTTTGTTGACCAGCAAAGCTCAGGGTTGTGGGGACAAAGACCAGACCTTACAAATATTTAAGACATCTTTGCTGATGCTGGGATTTTATGGTGCAGAAGGGAACTTCCCCTGGGTGTTCTGAGCAGTCTGGCTTCCTGCAGCTCCCTTACAACCTGACCTCTCCTCCAGTTGAACCACAACAGAGCTGATTAATCCAAGCCGCCTCGCCCTCAGCGCAGTGCGTTGGGCACTCGCTCCTCATTGCACAGCCAAACTACCCTGAGCCAAGGCCTAGGTTAAAGCTGGAAAATAATCCAAGCTCCTGGTGAGGTGGTAAGCTCCTCATCACCGGAGGCATTTATGTAATGCCTGGGGAACTTTGCAGGGGACTTTGCCCAGGGAAGTGGCTGGGACCAGGCTGGCTGCTCTTCCTCAACTACAAGGGATATTTGATTTATTTCCCATTCAGGGAACACAGATTCTTTTTCCTTTTAGTCCTGGCAGCAGAGATGGCACAAGGGAGCTGGGGCAGGATGCTGAGGACGTGGTTCCTCAGTCCACTATGCATACAGGACCATCTAAAGGGGGACCCCTGGCTCGTCAATAGACAGGCTTTCGGAGTAAATGAGCCAAGCCCAGCCAGGGGCTTTTTCTGGTGCTGACCATGTCCTCATCCTCCCAGCCAAGACCGAGGATAGGCGTTGCTATTGGCGAGCAGATACTGGACCTCAGCGTCATCAAGCACCTCTTCACTGGGCCTGTCCTCTCCAAACACCAGGATGTCTTCGATGAGGTAAGACATTGTGAAATCGGCCAGGCGTGGTGACTCATGCCAGTACTCCCAGCACTTTGGAGGCCGAGGTGGGTCAGGAGTTCGAGACCAGCCTGACCAATATTGTGAAACCCCGTCTCTACTAAAAATACAAAAGTTAGCCAGGCGTGGTGGCGGGTGCCTGTCATCCCAGCTACTCGGGTGGCTGAGTCAGGAGAATCACTTGAACCTGAGAGGCGGAGGTTGCAGGGAGCTGAGATATCACGCCATTGCGCTCCAGCCCGGGTGACAGAGCGAGACTGCATCTCATTAAAAATATAAATAAATACAACAAAACAGCTTGTTCCTGACCTCAGCAGTACTTACTGTGGATGCCAGCAGGAAAATGCCCCTTGCCTTCCATTTCCGACAGAGGTCATGCCATCGGATTTCTCAGGTTATACTTGGATAAGGCTGAGGTTGTTTTCAGACAGACAAGCTAGTAGGAGGTGGCCTTGGGACAACTCAGGGCAGCTTCTCACGTCAGGGTGAGTTCCTAGGTGAAAAAATTGTTGGTGTCTGCAGTCTGATCGTTCCTGCTTGTCTCTGAGATGAAGCTCTTAAGGAACTCTGGTTACTTTCCGTGTCAAGCTGTTTGAGCCTCTGCCTGTCCAAGGCCTGTGAGGGCCCCCGAGGGAGGGAGCTCCGAGCCCTGGCTTCCAGTTCTGCAGAAGCAGCCAGGGAGGAGTCAGCCCTGAAGGACTCGTTCACAAGGGATAGACATGAATTTGCTTCCCTGTAAATGGTCTGCTACTTTGATAGAGCATCTTCTCATTGCAGGGGTCCGGAAGGAGGGTGGGATTTATGGGTACCTCTTGTGTGCCAGGAGCTTCACACACATCCTCTCCTTCAATCCTCCCAACCACCCTCTGGCATAGGAATTGGAATTCCTATGGAGACCTGAACATGCAGGTGGGGACCTGAACTTCTGGAATGAGACACGGTTTTCCCAAACTACACAGCTAGAAGTTTCAGAGCTAAGGCTGGAACTCTGACTCTTAGAAGCTACAAGGGCTTTTTCTGCTATGCCTCACTGGCTACAAAACCTCTTTTTTTTTTTTTAAAATTAAAAAACCTCTCATAGTCAGCTGGTCATCATCAGCGTCATCTGTGCCCTTGTCTAGTTTCTAGAGTAGGAAAGAGTTCCTGCTTTTTTTTTTTTTTTTTTTTGAGACAAGCCCTCCCTCTGTTGCCCAGGCTGTAGTGCAGTGGCATGATCACAGCTCACTGCAGCTTCAGCCTCCCTAGGCTCAGGTGATCCTCCGACCTCAGCCTCCCAAGTAGCTGGGAGGCTGCATGGTGACATGCTGCCCAGGCTGGTCTCAAACTCCTGAGCTCAAGCAATCTGCCAGTCTCAGTCTCCCAAAGTACTGGGATTAAAGGCATGAGCCACCACATCCTATTAAAAAAAAAATTTATAGAGGCTGGGCATGGTGGTTCACACCTGCAACCCCAGCACTTTGGGAGGCTGAGGCAGGCAGATCACTTGAGGTCAGGAGTTTGAGACCAGTCTGGCCAACACGGTGAAACCCCCTCTGTACTAAAAATACAAAAATTAGCTGGGTATGATGTGCACGCCTGTAATCCCAGCTACTTGGGAGGCTAAAGCAGTAGAATTGCTTGAACCCAGGAAGCAGAGGTTGCAGTGAGCTGAGATCACATCAGTGTGCTCCAGCCTGGGTGACAGAGTGGGAATTTTTTTTTTTTTAATAGAGATGAAGTCTTACTATATTGCCCAGGCTGGTTGTGAACTCCTGGGCTCAAGTGATCCTCCACTTTGGCCTCTCAGTGTGCTGGGATTCCAGACCTGAGCCATCACACCTGGCCCAAAACCTCTTCTTAACTGATGTGAAACGAATTAGTTTGGACTGGATCACTCTGCAGGCAGGAGTGTGCCTCTCTTGGAAGGACATGATCACCTTCCACTGTGGGCTGGGCCAAGCTTAGCACGGTTGCTGTGCCCAGTGGCAGCTCCTGGGCTTGGACAATTGGTGCAGGTGCACGAGGGCATGAGGCAACATCAAGAGGATATGCTTTTCTCCAGCCTGATGAGCAGACGATAAAACTAACAGCAGAGGTGCTGAGAGTTTGAGTCAACAGGAGAGATGCGGCAGGGGCTGACCGGCTCCTGGCCTCCCGTTGGCAGGAGGGATCCTCTCCAAGCTTTCCTGTGCGTGATCTTTCTCCCTGTTTTGGTCTTAGCCTACACTCAACAGCTTCATGGGCCTGGGGCAGGCTGCCTGGAAGGAGGCGAGAGTGTTCTTGCAGAACTTGCTGTCTGTGAGCCAAGCCAGACTCAGAGATGACATGGAACTTCGGAAGCGGTGAGAAGCACGTGGTCATTGGCGGGGAGGAGGGGCTGCAGCAGGGAGATGAGGACTGTGTGCTGGTCAGTGCCATTCTGTGTCATGGCTTGGCAGCCTTGGTATGGCCAAGTCAGACCTGGCCCCATCCAGCCCCTGCCTGGGCTGGATATTGATGGGAGGGGCAGGGAGCACTCGGACTGCCTGGGTGCCTGGACTGGAGCTGCCCAAGCTAGGCCAGGCCAAGCCCATTGGCCCTGTCTCTTACTCAGCCAGCCATCATCAGCGTCCTCTGTGCCCTCATCTGGTTTCTAGAGTAGGAAAGAGTTCCCACTTGTCTAGTCCCGTTTGTTAGGGTAGAATATAGAAACGGCTTCAGTGGGTGGATGCCCTCTCAGCTGTGAAAGGTTCAGAATAGCTCTGGCCCGAGGCCAGCCCGGAGGTGCCCACTGGAGATTACGGATCACTCTGGGGGTGGTTGGGACTGAGCCTGTGGGTGGGACCCTGCTTTGCTGCCTACTTGACTTTGAAGCCCCTGGTTCTGTGTTTCAGCGCTTTCGTCTCCCAGGCGTCTGCCACGATGCACCTTCCAGCCGCCATAGGTGAGTGCAGTCTTTTCAGCAAGACGAGAACGGAGCAGCTTTGTGGGCCAAGAGGGCTGGCCAGGTGCTTTGGTGCTGCATCTGGGTGGAGGGTCCCTCCTGGAGGAGGATGGAGGAGGGGCTCTGGGGCTGTTACCCACTTCCCATCACTGACCTTTCTCAGCACCCAGGCCCGGCATTAACTCAGGCCGTCTCTTGCCTCAGGTGGTGAGTTGCAGGCTGCTCAAGTTCATGACTAGCTACATGGCTCCCTGCACAGCAAACTGCTCTCCTTCCCCCCAGAGGCTGTGGGACAAGTTCTCCGAGCTCAGTCTGTGAGTCAGCAGTTTTGAAGAAAGAGGCCAGAGGGCTGTAAGGGCCCCGTTTTGAGCACGTGGCAGGATGTCTGGTTGGAGCGTCATTCAGGAAGTTGGAGCTGCTGAAACTCAGCCTGAAGCAGAGAGAGGCCGGCTCAGCCTGCGGCCCAAAGCACAGCCCTCCTCCTTGTGCATAGGTGTCCTCTGCTGGGTCACCTGGGCACCTGTGAGCTGAGGGAGGGGTTGGTTGACCCTCCCCTGGGGTACAGTGCCTCTCTGGGAGAGTCCTCTGCTGCTGGGCTGCTTGGGCTAAATTGGCTGGAGGATGGGGTTGGGGACAGGAGCCCAGTCACCTGCCTCCTCCTAGCCCCTCTCACTCCCCCGTCTCATGCACTCATGGGACTGTGCTATTTTTTGGCAAGCGATCTGTTGTACGAAACAGATGTCTTTCAGAGATTCCTCATCATGTCTCGTTGACTAATGGTGCCCTTTCTATTTTTTTTTGTTATGGATTTATTCTTTTGGAAAATCTCTCTGCTATTACTTCTGTGCATTGGGACGAAAGATGGGAAACAGCAGCGAAGGCTCCACCTGCCCCGTGGCTTTTTCTTCCTCACCGCATCCTTCACCACGACCATTGCTAGTCTAGGCTGTTGGTATTGGTGAATACCCAGCTGTTTTTTTTTTTGAGGAGAGATTTAGGAAGATAAAACAGGCAGACTGTCCCAGCTGGTTTTTCTTGCAGATTTTTAATTCTCTGAATAGTAGACGATGCCTGCAGCTTGCTGGCCACCCCGTTCAGTTCATCGTAATCGACAGGCACTGATTAGCATCCGCAGCATGCAAGTCCTTGTCCTTGGTACTGGGGCAGAGTCTAAGAAATGAGGACTGGGCTGGGGCTGTCCTGGAAGGGCCACAGGCCAGCAAAGGTGTGCACACACGTAACCAGAGCACCAGTGCGAAGCGAAGCCTGCCCCAGAAGGATTCAGGGAGGGGATTTGGAGGGGGCAGAGATCCTGCTAGAGAGAGCAGGGAGGGCTTCAGGGAGGAGGGGCCCTCAAAGAGTTGCCAGGATTTGAACACACAGGGACAAGGGAGAAGTCAGTCAGCACATGTGTGGTGAGGGAGCCTGTGGGGACTTGGGAATGGCAGTTGTGTGTGGTAAAAGTTGGGAGCCAGAGAAGGGGGGTGGAGTCAGCCAGTTGGTATTCACATTCCACTGTCGGTTTCAGAAAGTTTAGACTCCTGACTTCTTAATTGTTTCTCAGCTGAGGGCTCTAAAAACAAATCTTCGGTGAGGATATTGGATGTTGCATTTGGTGCTGTCACTGCTGAGTAGTGGATGCAGGCTGGGCTCCGGGATGTGTAAACACTTGTGTGCACGCTCATGGCTCCCGTGCTTGGAACAGCGCATTCTCCTTCTGAGGCATCTGGGTTGCTGATGGGATCTCTTGGGTCTTTGCTCTGCAGGAGACTACACAGACTTCTATTCCTCCCGGCAGCACGCTACCAACGTCGGAGTCATGTTCAGAGGCAAGGAGAATGCATTGATGCCAAATTGGTATGTCCCGAGGGAAGTGTTTGCGTAGGTTCAAAGTCTGCCTTTTCGTTTCCAGCAGGACGTTTATCTCAGGAGCTGCCAAGTTCTTCTTAAAGTAAACAGGGGGGGAAAAGCAGTTATCATGTTGTGACCTCTGGAAGCCTTGGTCTCAGCGTCTGGTCTCCTGCTCAGCTTGGCTCAGTACCTGCTGTGGGGTCGAAGGGCAAGTCCCTTAAGCTCTTTTGGGCAGCAGGGGTTGGAATTGGATTCCCTGAACCACTACGCTCCTTCTGGAGTCTTTCATTTATAAGCTGTGTATACTGTACCGTGAGCAAGTCTTAGACGCTAGCATGTTCCAGACTTACATTTTCTGATGAATGAGAATCCTCAAATATGCCCAGTGCTGTATATTCCTCAACATGTGATGCATTTCGTTCATCTGTTTGATCCTCCTAGTAGTTCTCTGACGTCACAAGGCCATGTTTGTAAGCCCCATTTTATGGACAGGGAAATGGGCTCAGAGAAGGATCAGCTTGCCTGAGCACGACAGGGCCAAAGCCTGTCTCCCAGCTCCCAGATCCGGCCATTGACCAAGCTGACGATGTGGAGCCGGGATCCTTGCCCTTTGTTCCGTGTTGTCCCCTAGATGTGATGGTTCCTTGGACCTGAAGAGGGCCTGGACGCAGAGGAAGGCATACGCCCCAGGCCCGGTGCCGCCAGCCACACACAGGAGCTGGGGTAGGGACAGGGCTTTACTCTCTCTCAAGTGTTTCCAGGAGGCTATGCCATGGCGGGAAGGGTCTGTTAGAACCAAGATGAAGCAGAAGGAAAGGGAGAGAGAGCAGTTCCAAGCCAGAGATGTTGAGAAACAACGCCAAGGTTGCAGAACAAGGTGAATCTGAGACCAGAACGCAGGCTCCAGGTGCCAGGCTTCCATGTGAGATGTTGGTTCTCTGCAGCCTTGACCTCCCAGGTTGAAGCCATCCTCCCGCCTCAGCCCCCTAAGTAGCTGGGACTGAAGGCACGCACCACCGTGCCTGGCTAGTTTTTGTATTTTTTGTAGAGATGGGGTTTCGCCATGTTGACCAGGCTGATCTCAAACTCGTGGACGCAAAGCGATCCGCCTGCCTTGGCCTCCCAAATTGCTGGGATTACAGGTGTGAGCCACCATGCCTGGCCTTCTTACATATTTTTTCACAGATGTTTTTACATACTCTGCCAGTTAAATCTGTGCAATCACTTCTCTATTATTAGTTTAAAAGAGTGTTTTATAAGTGATAGAAATTAACCCTTTGTTGCAATGCCTTGCAGATATTTCCCCCCAGTTTGTTATCTTTTTTCTTTGCCAGTCTTTCTAGATACAGAGTTTTGCATTTTTATAAAGTCAAACATGTCAATCGTTTTCCTTATAGGCATTTACTTTTAGGCAATGTTTAGAAAGGCTTTCTCCGCCCCAAGAATTTGGAAGTTTTTGTGGGTTTTTTTTCTAGTGCTTGTACCAGCCTTTATTTGTACATTTAGATCTTGAATCCATCTGGATTTCCTTTCATGTGTGAGGTGTGGTGTGGGTCTGTATCCATTTCCTGGGGCTGCTAGAAGAAAATGCCACAACAACAGGAATTTATCCCCTCAGTTCTGGAGGCCATAAGTGTGCAATCAGGGTGTCACCAGGGGCGTCTCCCCCTGAAGCTTCTAGATGACCATCCCTGTCCTTGTTGGTTTCAGCTTCCAGGGGCTGCAGGCATGCCTTGTGGCTGTGTCACTCCAGCCTCTGCCTCTCCTCCGTGTTCACGTGGCCTCCTCCTCCTACGTCTTCTATCTTAATAAGGATATTTCTAATTGGATTTAGGGCCCACCTGGATGATCGCATCTCAAGATCTTTAACTTGATTGTATCTACCAAGACTGTTTCCATGTTTTCTGGGAGTTAGGACATGGCCATATCTTCTTTTTTTTTTTTTTTTTTTGAGACGGAGTCTTGCACTGTCACCCAGGCTGGAGTGCAGTGGTGTGATCTCGGTTCACTGCAGCCTCCGCCTCCCGGGTTCAAGCGATTCTCCTGCCTCAGCCTCCAGAGTAGCTGGGACTACAGGCCTGCACCACCATACCCGGGTAATTTTCGTGTTTTTAGTAGAGACGGGGTTTCGCCATGTTGCCCAGGCTGTTCTTGAACTCTTGGCCTTATGTGATCCGCCCACGTTGGCCTCCCAAAATGCTGGGATTACAGGCAGGAGTCACCGAGCCCGGCGTCCATGGCCCTATGTTTTGGGGAGCTACCATTAACTCCATTACAGGGTCTAACTTATCCATTGTCCAAGACAGTTACCAATCTTTATCACATACAGCATTTTCACCTGTGCATGGTTTTCGTGTGTTTAGTTGATCCCTTTGATGAGTGCTATACTATTTTAAAGTGCTTTTTACTGCGTTTTGACATCTGAGAGTGCTTTTATTTCCTGTTCCATATTTGTGTCTTATGAATGGAGCTCTTGAATGTTCCAGTTGCCTGGGATGACTCTTCTGTCCTGAGCTGTGTGACCTATTCTCAGGGTCCCCTTGTATCAGGTGGGGAGTCGGCTACCGAGGAAGCAACAGAGCTTCATGGTCAGACCTGGGTTTGAATCCCAGCGTCACCGCTTCACATTGGTGGCCAGAGCAAGCCAGGGGCAGTCTCAGAGCTGGACTTTGCTCACCGCTGGCTGATGACACCAGCAGGGCGGGGCTCTGGTGAAGAATACACGAGATGGGAAACAGCACAAAAAGCACCTCGCGTGGTTCCTGGCCTGAGCTAAGTGCCGTGCACGTGGTTAATTGTTATCATTAGCTGTTTTTCGAGTATTTCTATCAGTGCCATATTGGTGCTAGGGGTGAGGATAGGAGACAATCTTACCTTACTCCGAAGTACCTTTTGATTTTGTAAAAGTTGTGGAAAAAACACACATAACATAAAATTTCCATCTTAACCATTTTTAAGCATCTAGTGGTGTTAAGTACATTCACAGTGTTACATAGCTGTCACCACTATCCATCTACAGAACTCTTTCTGTCTTGCAAAACTGAAGCTCTGTGCCCATCAAACCCCAATTCCCCATGCCCCGTCTCCTCCCAGCCTCTGGCAACCACCATTCTACTTTCTGTCTCTAAGAATTTGACTGCTCTAGGTACCTCATATAAGAGGAATCATGCAGTATTCATCCTTTTCGTGAGTGCCTTATTTCACTGTGCGTAGCGTCCTCCAGCTTCATCCATGCTATAGCATGGTTCAGAATTTCCCTTTTTTTTTTTTTTTGAGATGGAGTCTCACTCTGTTGCCCAAGCTGGAGTGCAGTGGTGTGATCTTGGCTCACTGCAGTCTTCGCCTCCTGGGTTCAAGTGATTCTCAAGCCTCCTGAGTAGCTGGGATTACAGGTGCACGCCACCATGCCTGGCTAATTTTTGTATTTTTATAGAGGAGGGGTTTCACTCTGTTGGTGAGGCTAGTCTTGAACTCCTGACCTCAGGTGATCTGCCCACCTCGGCCTCCCAAAGTGCTGGGATTACAGGCATGAGCCACAGTGCCCAGCCCAGAATTTCCTTCCTTTTTGAGGCTGAATAATATTCCACTGTATGTACGTGCCACTGTTTGTTTATCCGTTCATCCATGAATGAAAACTTGTAAGCACCTTTTCATTTTTGAGCCGCGTGTATATGGCGACTCTTTGTTTCTCATTTTTGCAGTTTTAAAGTTGATTAACAGCATGTAACACCTCTGATGCCCTGCGTTTTCTTACCTTCCTTTCTCAGGCTGCACTTACCAGTGGGATACCATGGCCGTGCCTCCTCCGTCGTAGTGTCTGGCACCCCAATCCGAAGGCCCATGGGACAGATGCAACCTGATGACTGTAAGTGACTCGGTGTCCAGGCCCTGCTGGGGTCCCCTTCTGTTCCCACGTGGTGAGTTCTGTGGCCTCACTCATAGCAGCCTCTTTTCTGCTGTCATTCCAGCGAAGCCTCCTGTATATGGTGCCTGCAAGCTCCTGGACATGGAGCTGGAAATGGTAAATGAGCTTGGCGTTTTATTGCCGCGGGATCCATAGACACCTGGCGGGTGAGGCCATGAGCCACCCAGTCCTCTCCTTCTCAGCCACGTCGGCAACTGCTCTGTGTCCCCACCTGGCCATCACAAGGACGGTCAGCCCTCATGACTTGCAGATTCTGTATTTGAGAATTCACCTACTTGCTCACATTTATTTGTAAGTCCAAGATTAACATTCACAGAGCTTTTGTGGGCACGTGTGGACATGCGCAGAGCAGTGAAAAATTTCAGCCGCCTGATGAGCACCTTATGCCCGGCGGAGGCTGGACAAGTTGTTACTCAGCCTTCTTGTCTCAGCCTACGCTGTAAACACGTACCCTCTGTGGTCATTTTGGTGCCATGTTTTTCGCATATCTGTGCTTTTCTGGCGGTGTTGCTGTTTGTTTCTAATGGCCCTAAGTACAGTGCTAAGTGCCGTCCAGTGTCCCTACCACAGAAAGACTCTGATGCGCCTTATGGAGAAAATACGCGTGTTAATGGGCTTTGTTCAGGTGAGTTACAGCGCCGCTGCCTGTGGACTCCATGTTCATGAATTGACTGTATCAGCCCCACTGCTGGGCCCACACAACCTCAGAACTGTGGTCACTTTAGGGCTGCCCACTTTTTTAAGTTACACTTTTAATTAATTAGTTTATTTTTATATGTTTATTTTTTGAGACAGAGTCTCACTCTATCACCAGGCTGGAGTTCAGTGACACGATCTCGGCTCACCGCAACCTCCGCCTCGCGGGTTCAAGCTATTCTCCTGCTTCAGCCTCCTGAGTAGCTGGGACTATAGGCACGCGCCACCACACCCAGCTGATTTTCGTATTTTTGGTGGAGATGTGGTGTCACCGTGTTGGCCAGGATGGTCTCGATCACTGGACCTTGTGATCCGCCTGCCTTGGCCTCCCAAAGTGCTGGGATTACAGGCATGAACCACCGTGCCCGGCCAAACTTTTTCTTTTGAGGTCATTGTAGACTCACATGCAGTTGTGAGAAATGATACAGAGATCCCAATACCCTTCACGCAGCGCCCCCCAGTGGCAACAGCCTTTGTAAGCACGGTGCTCTGTCAGCCTGGATGTCGAGATGGGTGCAGTCAGTCCCACCACCCAAGGATCCCTCATGCTTCAGGGCTACTTTTCAGAGGGGACACTGAAATCTGGGCAGCCCTAAGGTGAGGGGACCAGGAAACTGATGGGCAGGAGGAGCTGACCTGGAGGAGGGAACCTGGCAATGTCTTCAGCATCTGCTGGATAGTTGGATGTTCAAGGGTGGAGTCAGGCTCCGTGTGGGAAATGCGGACAGGCAGATGGGGGGGCTTTCCCTTAGTCAGCACCCGCAGCGTTAGGCGTCGCCTCGGGGAGCTCTGAGTGCCACGTCGCTGACGGCGTAGAGGAAGCTGCTGCGGGGCCACGGAGGCAGGCCGAGGCAGTGGGAAGCCCGAGTTGGTGGAGGCAGGCTGGAAGGCCCGTCTGCTTCTCTGGAGCTCCCTGTCTCTCCTGGGCTTCCCTGCGGTTTCTCTGGATTCAGCCCAGAGGAGGGAAATGAGTGAGCCCTGCCGAATAGCCTGCGGGTAGCAGGGCAGTCCCTGCCAGCCCTCTGCCTCGTCCTGCCTTAGCCAGGGTGCCATGTGAGGCTTCGGGAGGACTCCCAGCTGAGAGTCACCAGCGCAGGGCATCTGAGTCCTGGTTTAGGGACCATGATCTTCTCTCGAGAACTAAGGACTCTGCGGGCAGACGCGTCACCTGTGCTGGTCCCTGTTGACGGGGAGAGAAAGGGCAGGGAGGTCAGCGTGTGGAGAAATGGTTGGGGCGGAGAGCCCGGGTCACCTGGACTGAAGGTCATGGGATTCTCCATAAGATAGTGCCTTCGGGCTCTTTTTTTTTTTTTTAATCTTGATGGAAATTTTGCAATGTTTAAATACTGTCACAGAATAAATTAAATGGTGACCAAGTTTTGCAAATGTCATGGCTGGGTCTATGTGTTTTTGAAGGAGAGATTTCTCAGTTTCTTCTTTCGAATGGTGTCTGTTCATTCGTGGGCATCACGTTCGTGCTGCTTTTCCTGAGATGCCGTGGGGCGACGGATCGGGGTCAGAGGCTGTGGGCTGTACTCTGTCTGGCACCATTTGCTGCATGAAGGAAGCAGTCTTTTGGTTTTTCATTTTTAAAATGTGTATTTTTTATTATTTTGTATTTTTTGAGACACGGTCTCGCTCTGTCACCTAGGCTGGAGGGCAGCCTTGACCCCCCTGGCGAGCAATCCTCCCACATAAGCCTCTGACGTAGCTGGGACTGCAGACGTGTGCCCGGCTAATTGTGTTTACTTTTTACAGAGGTGGGGTCTCACTGTGTTGCTCAGGTTGGTCTCGAACTCCTAGGCTCAAGTGATCCTCCCACGTCAGCCCCCCAAAGTGCTGAGATTACAGACATGAGGCACCGTGCCTGGCCTGGTTTTTCATGACACGAATACGAACCCTGATTGTCTCCGTTTTACAAGCCCTACGTAGCTGTCAGGTCTTGAAAGGCAAAGCCTGTATAGGATGAAGAGGAAAGAGCAGTGTGGCCTGGGACACACTGAAGGAAGGAGGGGAGGCCGCTGCGGAGTCAGGGACGAGGAGGGAGGGCCGGGGCTGGGAGCAGGGCACGCCACTGCATGCTGCTTTCCTGAGGTGGCCACCTGACCTCTGACTTAGAAACACAGTGGATTCGTGCCAGGCCCCTGTGGCCGTCCTGGTCCACGGCTGGAGTGTGGAAATACCTGACCTTTGCCCTCTAGGTGACAAGTGCCCTGGACGGCTGATCAGCTCCAGATTCTAATGAACTCTCCCCCGTACATCAGGCTTTTTTCGTAGGCCCTGGAAACAGATTGGGAGAGCCGATCCCCATTGCCAAGGCCCATGAGCACATTTTTGGAATGGTCCTGATGAACGACTGGAGTGGTAATTACTGGCCCTCTGCTCCTGTGGAGGTGAGCGGGAGGAAGCTGGGGACTTGGGACAATTTCATAGCAGCTGAAGATCTGGTGCTGGCCCAACGTGGCAGGTGATGCGGTGACTGACAGCGTGGGTTTGGGTATCAGACAGACTTCCAGCTCTAAGAACTCAGGCCACTCACTTAACCCCTCCGAGCTCAAATCTCCTCACGAGTGGAGAGGGACATGGCCGACACCAGAACTGATATTTACTGAGCACTTACGTGTCAGGCCCTGTGCTTAACACCCTACATCTGTTCTCCCACTGGTCCTACACAGTATGTGCCATATGATCATTCCCATTTTACAGATGAGGAACTGAGGCTCAGAGAGATTTCAATTAGTTGTTGAACTAAGATTTGAAGCAAAACGGTCCAACGTCTCAGCCTGAGCTCTCAGCCCTTTGCCACACATAGGGGGAAGATGGCACCATAAGCTCCGGGAATTGTCTCTCTCATAGTTTGAGGATGAGCTTTCTGCCACTTCCTGGGACTTATGGTGCCATCTTCCTCCCATGTGTGGCAAAGGATCACCATTTGGTTATCCTTCTCTTGGCTGTAACCTGGCACAGTGTCCTCAAAGGACCTCTGTCCTTGGCGTTGAATGGTCTTGCCCCTTGGTCCTGGGGCAGCCTGGCTGGGCTGAGCTTTGTGGAGAGGGCTGTGCTGGGTGCTTTGCTCCTTGGTCAAGGGCAGGAGGGGGTCTTGGGAGAGGCCCTGATCAGCCTTTGTAAGACCCGTGTCTGCCCTTCTTCTGTAGCGCGAGACATTCAGAAGTGGGAGTATGTCCCTCTTGGGCCATTCCTTGGGAAGAGTTTTGGGACCACCATCTCTCCGTGGGTGGTGCCCATGGATGCCCTCATGCCCTTTGCTGTGCCTAACCCAGAGCAGGTAAGCACACTCTCTGAGGAAGTCCCCAAATCCAGCCCTGCTGCCTCCGAGGCTGCGTGCCCACTGAGTGGACATGCCAGCCATGCAGACCTGCATCGGGAGGGAAGCTCTGTGCCCACGGCATGCCCACAACAGAGTGCCAGGGAGTTCCTGGCCACAGTTACCTCCAGGCAGCCATGGCATCATTCTTCCTTATGGTTTCCCCGACCCTGGCACGGTTCTTGGCGGAAACACAGAATTTTGTAACCTCGAGAATCTTCCAAGACCAGGGGAACTGGCCAGCGGGTGGAGAAGGAGTCCTTGCAGGAACCGGCATTGCACAACCTCCTAGGGCACCATCAAATCGTGTTCTGTGCAAATGGCACCACCTGGAGCCCAACTCATAGAGTGGAGCCCAACTCATAGAATGCAAATGGCGCCGCCTGGAGCCCAGCAACGAGGGCGTCCCGGCAGCCTCTGGTTCCCAGCACCCCTTGACGCCGGTCTCAATCCTCCCTTCTCAGCCCGTTGCAGTCTGCCCCACTTCATCTCTGGCAACACCTGGCCAGGATCACCTGGGACCCGATAGCCAGTGCCATGACCTTGTGTCCCCTTCAGCGTGGACTTCCTGTGGCCCCTCACTCTTGTCGACATTCCCTCACCCCTTGGCTTCTGGCATGTGACCTGCCCTCGTCCTCCAGTGTCTCTGAGTCCCCACGATGTTCCTCTCTAATTCTGACCTCTCTGTGGGGATCCAGGCTGAGCTCCCAGCCATTTGTACGTCCTCCCTTGAGCAGCTCCACACGCACGTGCTGGGGGCCTCTCCCGCCACCTGGGGCAGCTCCTGCACCCACGCTGCTCTCCCGTGCTCCTTGGCCTCTGGGGTCATCTCATATTTGCTGTGCTACAAACAACCTGAGGTCTTTCCCTGCAAGCCAGTTCCAGCGACGTCCTGTGGGGTTTTCACACTCGCCCCTTGCTCGCTCCACGCTTCAGCACCCCTGCCCACCGCCGGCCATTTTCAGTCCCCAGGACTTGATTTTCTCTGTAGCTGGCAGTGGCCTTGTCTAGTCTCCCTGGGAGACAAGCCTCTCTCTGCTTGTCCTCCAGTCATCTGCCCTCTGTGGTCACAGGGCTTTGCCCTGGCTGGTGATGTCTGGACTCCCCCTTCCTCCATGCCCTCTCTTCCAGAATCCAACCGTCACTACTGTTACCCCTTCTGAACTATTATTTACTTAATGTTTTTCTTCAGAGTGGCTTCCAGTTTAAAACTTAATAATATATTAAAGGAGCTTTGTAGTGCTACTGGCATCACTAGCTGCACCGTTTCATAACGATTAAAATCACCAAAAACGATTTCATGTCCCACTGTGACTCACGTACCATGCTTTGGAAAACACTGCAGACGTTCTGGCCTGGCCATCCAAGCTGCCCCCCTAGCTGGCTCCAGCACCAGCTGGGGCTGCCCGCCTCTGCTGTGACCCCTCTGCCTTCCAGGGGCCCTTTCAGTCCCCTGCCTTTCCTCACAGGCCACGCTTTGCTCCCCATCTCGGCCCATCTGCCGCCCACCTTCCCTTAATCTCCCTTCGCATGGCTTTTAGAGACATCTCTGGTTTGGCTCCTCTGACCTTTGACCTGGTGATGCCCCTTCCATGGCTGCTTTTCCCGGAGCCCCACAGTATGATCCCCACCCCCCGCCCTCCACTGCTATCCAGTGACGCAGTGCTGGGTCCCTGGAGAGGGAACGCTTCTGCTGTCTCAGACCCTCTGCCTGGGGGAGCAGGTGCTGCTGGGGACCTGGCTGGTCTGGGGCCCAGCCTGGGTGAGCTCAGCCCACCTTCCAGTGACCTCTGTGCTGTGCTTTGCCCTCCCAGGACCCCAGGCCCCTGCCATATCTCTGCCATGACCAGCCCTACACATTTGACATCAACCTCTCCGTTGCCCTGAAAGGTATGTCATGGGAGGATTGAGGTGACCAGGAGCTCTGAGGGTATGTGTGCCCATGTGCCTTGATCTGAAGGCTCCTGAGCTTTGGCACAGGTGGGGGCACATGCTACAGCCCTGGAGACATGCGTAGCTCTCCTAAACGAAGGAGGAGGGGAGGGGACGCCCTTGCGCTCACTGGGAGCCTCACTGGGCCCACAGGGCGTTGGCCTCTCACTCAGCGCTCAATGTTGGGGCTGAAAGTGTGGCGTGCAGGACCTCCGTCTTCCACGTCAGTCCCCTCTCCAGCCTGTCCAGGGGCTGCTGGCCCCTGCTTACATACCCCCGCTGACCTCACTCCCATGAGGGTCAATTTCATTGAGTGCCTGTTTGGAAGCCTGTCCTTGTGGGTCTGCTCGCAGAAGGCTTGGCCGAGCCCCTGGGGCCACACAGAGCCCACGCACCAGGGCCTCAGATCCCCACCCTGGGCCAGCCCTGAGAGAGACAGGGTCCACCTCTCCCTGTGGCTGCTCAGCCCGGCTCCGCGAACAGCCCCGCAGGGCGTTGGTGATAAAGAGACTGGCTCTGCAGGCTGTGACCCTACTGCTCAGCTGTAGGACTTTGGGCAAGTTGCCCAGACTGTCCATGTCCTCGTTTGTCATCTCTGAAATGGGATCGTGATGGCCTTGACGTCACGGTGCATTGTGAGGGCCAAACATGTCAATTCATGTAAAGGTGTAGGGCAGGGTCTGCACCTAGGAAGAGTCGGTTATCACTTTTCAGTCCCACGGGGGCCCTCAGGTAGGGAGGGTTTGCCTGGTGGCCACACACAGACCTCCTAGCCATACTCTGGCCATGCCTCCTTTTCAGCTCCATTCCTTTCTTCCGTCTGCACACCCCAGACTCTGCTGTGTCTGTCTCATTGCCAGTTCCAGGGTCTCAGCCCTTCATGAGGCGGTTCCTGGCAGGAGGCTCAGTACCCTGCCAGAGCACGGAGCTGTCGCCGTGGGAGCAGGCCACTCCACAGAGAGAGGGCTGCCAGGAAGAGCCCCTTGGCTGCCCAGGGTCTGGGAAACTGTGCTGGGCCTCTCTTTCACATTCCAGATCGGGAAACTGAGGCTCAGAGAGGAAAACGGTCCACCCCGAGCCACCTACCTGGCTAATGGCAGTGCTGGGACTCATCCCAGTGTCACGAGTTCTAGGCTGGCCTCCTGCCACCCATAGTGTGTGCTTGGATTGTACTTTCTGTCTGGTTTCATCCTAGATATTTCTTTCTGGCTGCCTAGAGGTGAACCCACCCGGGGAGGGCACTGGTGGAGAAGGGACGAGATTAGCCAGAAAGTGCAGTGTCCGGAGATGTAGTCCCACATGTGAAGTTCTGATGTTCTGAGTTGGGATCTGGGTGAAAGGGTCTGGGGAGGAGCAGGCTTGGGGGACCCAGACCTTGCATGGCTGAAGAGCACACCTGTTCTGTGCCACCTCAGAGGGGAAGTTGGGAGCAAGGGAGGAAGCCAGGTTTTGAGGAAGTGGAGGAGCTTGCTATTCAGAAGTGGAACAGCGACAGCCCGGTACCTTGTGTGCGTGTGGTAGGTGTTTAGTAAATATTGTTTAGTACGTTGTGAAGTGGCACACTGCCCACCTCTGGAGGAGCTTAGCGGGGGACAGATGACCCAGCTATCCAGAGGGCTCCTGAGGGTACAGCAGGTTATCTTCGATCAAAGATCACAAGTAGCCTTCAAATGGCACACTATCTCCAGTGGATCTGTGGGTGTGGGGATCATTGTGTTAAGAAGGATCCTGAGGCTACATGTGGACACAGGGCAAACTTGCGCTGTGATCAGTTAATGCTGCTGTAGGCGCGGGAGGAGGAGGTGATGCCCCGTGAGCATGTATTGGCCGACCCTGGACAGCCCGGCTCTGATGTTCTAGGAGCTAATTGTTTCACAGACCTTCAGTGAAATCACCTTGGACAATGGGAAGCTTCAGCCACAGAACAATTCTTCTTTTATTTTCCTCCCTGATGAATGGAATTAAGTCGTCCTTGCTATTGCTTCTCTCTCCAACAGGAGAAGGAATGAGCCAGGCGGCTACCATATGCAAGTCCAATTTTAAGGTGAGTTTTGACACTGATCAGACTGCTTCTTAGAATTGAGAGGAAGAGAGACTTTTCTTCCTGGCAGGAACAGGAGGAGAGCATTCCTTTTGGGACATGATGATGGTTCAGCCTGTGGGCCTGGAGCTTCCATGGTCTCTTTCAGGAGTGGCCATGAGGTCACAGAGTTCTCTCAAGATAGATGCTGCATAAATGTGGCCAGTGATTTTCTTGGGGGACAATAGGTATTCCTGTAAAGGTCTAGTCCCTGGTTTATCCTGTCCTGCCAGGGGCTGTATTGATGAGAGTGGCTTATTTTTTAAGTGAACTTTTAGCTGAAGCAGAATACACCTCTATAAAAATGCACACATTACTGTAATCCCAGCACTTTGGGAGGCCGAGGTGGGAGGATCACTGAAGCCTAGGAGTTTGAGACTAGCCTGGGCACCATAATGAGACCTTGTCTCTGCAAAAAAATTAAGAAATGAGCCGGGCATGGTAGCACGCACCTGTGGTCCCAGCTACTTGGGAGGCTGAGGTAAGAGGATTGCTTGAGCCCAGGAGGTTGAGGCTGCAGTGAGCTGTGATCACGCCACTGAACTCCAGCATGCATGACAGAGCAAGACCCTATTTCAAAAAATAAACATTAAAAAAGTGCATATTATACATGTACAGCTTGAGGGATTTTCCTAAAATGAACATGCATGTGCAGCCAGCACCCAGCTCAGAAGTGGGAAATTTCCAGCACCTCAGCGGCCCCCTGTGCCCCTTCAGGTCACTTCGTCACTCCCTCCAGCAAAGGTCACTCCTCTCCTGACCTCTATTTCCATACATTAAGTTTGTTCTATTTTTCGGTTTCATAGAAATGGAATCCTGCAGTAGCGTATATTCTTTTCTAGCTGGCTCGTTTTAGTGTTGTATTTGTGAGATTCGACCCTGTTGCTCTTTGCAGCGGTAGCTCATTTTTCTCATTGCCTTACAGCGTTGCACTGGATAAATATTCCACAATTGACTTATTTTTTAAGTCACATCAGTTCCACAGTTGATGGGCATTTGGCTGTTTCCATTTTTTTGGCTATCATAGCGTTACTGTGAACGTTTTAGTACACACCTTTTGGTGCACGTATACACGCATTTCTGTTGAGTGTATGTCCAGCAGTCATAGAGTACGTGTGGATTCAGCCTAGTAGCACTTCCATACAGTTTTCTGAGGTGGTTATACCAGTTTTTACTCCCACTAGCAGCGTGGAAGCATTTTGCCTGCTCTACATCCTCGTCAGCTCTGGGGGTGTTTGCCTTTTCCCTCAAATCCGTGCCGGGGATAGTGACTTCGGTTTACATTTCCCTAATGACTAATGAGCTGGGCATGCTGGTCATATGTTTATTGTTCATTTGTTTCCTGACCTTTTGAATATCCTCCCAATCACTGTAGTCCCAGTTCTGCTAGTTTCCCTTCTAATGTAATATTATTCTGGGCTCCTTAGGCTAGTAAGAAGAAATAAAGGGACCTCTTTACGGGGACTTGTGGGCAAGAATCCATCTCTCGGGTTTCCTCTGCCGGGATGTTGCAGCTGTAGGAATGCAGATGTGAGAAGCTGCGGCCTGGGGCAGGCGTGGGCGTGCATTGCCTCTGAGCATCTCTGGGCACGTGGTGCCTTGGTCCCCTCGGCCCACAGCCTGACCTCCGTAGTTCTCCCTCGCTCCTCGGCCTGCCCTGATATCGTGTTTGAATCATTCAGCTCCGTTGCCCAATGTCTATTCCAAGGCCTGGAATGGGAGAATGGGAGTGAGGACTTTGCTCCTGAGAAGCCTCTGCTGCGGTGAAGACTTAGACCTTCCCAACGCAGGACTGGAGGGCGTTCCCAGGGCCGAGTGGAGTGTCATACACATGGGCATGTTGCAGGCTGAGGGACTGAGCAGCGGCGTCAGCCCTGAGGGGATGCTGCCTGGAGGAGGTGGTCGGGCAGGCTTGAGGTAGCCGAAGAGCTGAGGTCGGAGCTGGTGAGGGAGATGGCAGAGCTTGGGGGAGGACAGCCTGTCCTTGCTCTCAGGGACTGGAGAGACCTAGCTGGGGGAGCTGGGGACCAGGGAAAGGCCAGGGAAGCCTGTCATGAGCAGGGCGGGCTGTGCCTAGCTGCCTCCGGGACGCGAGGCTGAGCCTGCAGCTGCTCATTTCACCTTGTATCTGTCGCCCGCAGTACATGTACTGGACGATGCTGCAGCAGCTCACTCACCACTCTGTCAATGGCTGCAACCTGCGGCCAGGGGACCTCCTGGCTTCTGGGACCATCAGCGGGCCGGTGAGTATCCAGCTGCACTGAGGGCTGCCCATGCCGAGCACGCCTTCTCCCCACACAGCCCCGAGGGCCCTCAGCTCACCCTCAGAAGGGATTTCAGGCCTCAGGTGGGCGTGGCTCACAACTCTGTCTTCCTCATAGCCTTCCTCTCTGGGTGCAGGAGGGGCTTCTCATCCAAATTCAAACCTAAAGAGACAGTGTGAGAGCGAAAGCCTGGGTCTGTGCCTCCGTAGGGGAGCATTGCAGTGACACGTGGGGAGGAGTCGGGAGATGGCCATCGTGTCTTGGTTGTCACCATCTCACACTGTACCCTCCCAGGATGAGGTGGCCATGCAGCTGTGCCCCTTCCCACCCACCCGTCCCCCTGTAAGCTTGTGGGAGTCGCAGAACCTTCAGAGATGATGACTGGGGGTGGTGCATGTGTCCGTCACTCCCCAGGGGCCTGGCTGAGCCTTGTTCCCGGAGCTGTGGCTTCCTCACAGGAGGGTATTAAGGATCATGGCGTCTGGGTAAACCGCAGCCTCCAGAACTAGAGTGGGGTGGGCGCTGCAGGGGGCACTGGGCACTCTGGTCGGGGATTCACTGATTCCTAAACAAGCGATGTCCCTAGTGAAACCATTGCTGTCCCCGCAGGAAGAACGGGCAGAGTTCCAAGTCTCGAGGGCACCTCTGCAGTGACCCACCAAGGCCGAGGCAGGGTCTCTGAGGGGCATGAGGTCCCCCTGCCGCTGCTCGGGACTCTCAGGTCTTGCTGAGCAGGGTCCGTGCCAGAGCCAAGGCATAAATTCATGCTACCCTTTCTTCCCTTTCCTGTGATGAAGGAGCCAGAAAGCTTCGGCTCCATGTTGGAGCTGTCGTGGAGGGGAACGAAGCCCATAGAGCTGGGGCATGGACAGACCAGGAAGTTTCTGCTGGACGGGGATGAAGTCATCATAACAGGTGAGGGCTGCCAAACCCCGCGGCTTGTCTTCCTCCATGCCCGCCATGCACTGTTCTAGCCGCGGGGCGCTCCCGCCTGGCCACAAAGCCATCTGTCCTAACGCATCCTGACTCTGCCTCCCAGAGTCTCTGCTCATTCTGTCCTTCCCCACAGCCGTGGCAACCCGGGACTTCAAGCCTGAGTCTCCCCAGGCCAGAAAGACTGCAGACATTCTGCTTGGTCTCCCTGCTCTCTGAGCAAAGTTATAAAATACTGGCAGGTTCCTCAGGGTCTAGACTTCACAGCAAACCCCCTGTGCAGAAACTCAGTGGCCTATGACTATGTTCAAGGAAGGTTCAGCTGAGTTAGTGACCGAGGCTTCTCAGCACCCCATTCGAAGGAGGTGAGGGTGCCTTTTAAGTCTTCTGGGGGTGGAGGGAGGCATTCTGCCTACCACATTTTACTAATAGAGGGGAAGGGCACCATAACGGTTAGGAAAGAGTGAAGTTGAACTCCCAGGTTCCCCACCAGCTGCGTGACCTTCATTAAGTTATTTAACCTTTCTGAGACTCAGCTTTCCTCATCTTTAATTTTTTTTTTCAAGATGGAATCTTGCTCTGTCACACAGTCTGGAGTGCAGTGGCACAATCTTGGCTCACTGCAACCTCTGCCTCCCAGGTTCAAGCGATTCTCCTGCCTCAGCCTCCCAAGTGGCTGCGATTACAGGCCTGCTAATTGTGTATATGTCAGCTTCCGTGCTTAACTAAAAGCTTATAATAGTTTCCTAGTACATCCGGCTAATTTTTGTGTTTTAGTCTAGATAGGGTTTCACCATGTTGGCCAGGCTGGTCTCGAACTCCTGACCTTGTGATCTGCCCGCCTCGGCCTCCCAAAGTGCTGGGACTATAGGTGTGAGCCACCACACCTGGCCTTCCTTATCTTTAAAATGGAGGGAATACAATACTTAACCTCACAGCATTGTTGGAAAGATGAAATGAACTCATTTGTACCCTTAGTAGACATTTCCTGAGCACCTACCTACACCGAGGTTCTGGTGATGAAAAGACACATGAAGTCTCTGCTCTTCTGGGTTTACGTTCCAGTGTCATCATGACTGCACCATTTCACAGATGAGAAAGTGAAGGCACAGTGGGGTTAAATGACTTGCCCAAGATCTTGTAGCCAATAAATAATGACATCTGTTTCCCCTCCAGGCAGTTTATCTTCAGAACCTCTGTGTTTAACACCTTTGATAGTGTCTAAAGCACCTATCAGAGGGCTTGTTACCTTGTGAGTGCTTAAAGATGGTGACGATGGTCATCTTTTCACAGTCATCTTTAGTGCTAGTGCTGTTTTCTTCCAGAATCCAGTTTTTAGAAGGCTTTGCCTCTTGACCCCTTCTTCTTATTTATTTATTATTTATTTATTTATTTTTTAATCAGAGTCTCAGTCTGTCGCCCAGGCTGGAGTGCAGTGGGGGGATCTTGACTCACTGCAGCCCCTGCCTCCTGGGTTCAAGTGATTCTCCTGCCTCACCCTCCCAAGTAGCTGAGACTACAGTCACGTGCCACCACACCCAGCTAATTTTTGTATTTTTAGTAGAGATGGGGTTTCATCTTGTTGGCCAGAGTGGTCTCGATCTTTTGACCTTGTGATCTGCCCGCCTTGGCATCCGAAAGCGTTGGGATTACAGGGGCGAGCCACCGCGCCCAGCCTGGTCCCTTCTTAATGGGATCCCTACATGAAGGGCAGGAATTGGCGGCACCTGGTGGCCCATGGAGCAGCCCCCCAGCGTGAGGTGGTGCCTGGCTTCTGCACTCACACTCCATGTCCTGCTCTCCCCCTGCTGACCACACATTTCCCTCAGGATGCCTAATTGTCACCCTTGCCCCTCCTCCCTTGACTGTCTTGGTACGGCTGGCAATCTATGGGCTGGAACCTTGCACCCATTTCATCAGCACGGTATGTTGGGCATCCTTGGAAAATGCCCTGCCATCTCTGTGCCGTGGACCCACTCCACACCACCACCCTTCCAGGCCTGGAATCCCAGAAGAGCTTTTGCACCAGGCCTCTGCAATCCATCCTGCTCATGGTGCAAAAAATGAGGCTTCATGTTTGCTTTTCCCATTACTCTTCTGCTCAAGGTCTTCTCATGGATCCTGTTTCATCAAGTCCATGTCCTCCTCTCTGAATCTGCTCTACCTGCTTAGTCCCGTTCTAATATGTAACCCTCTGTGATAAGGGGATGCTTTTCTCATTGCCTGCAAACCCTTGGATATACGCTGGCTCAGCCCAGATGCTGCCTTCTCTGCTTGCTCAGGTAGACTCAATCTCTCTGTCCTCTCTGCTAGCAATTCATGGAAAACACAGAATTCTGATTAATTGTGCACGTGTCGGTTTCCGTGCTTAACTAAAAGCTTGTGTTCGTTTCTTGTGGCTGCAGGAACAGAGTGTTGCAAACTTTGTGGCTTAAAACAACCGAAATGTGTTCTCTCACAGCTCTGTAAGGTCTGAGTTCAAAATGCACGTGTTGGCAGAGCCGCGCTCCTGGAGACTCTGGGGAGGGTCTGTGTCTTGCCTCTTCCAGCTTCTGGTGGAAGCCCCTTTGGCCTGTGGCCACATCACACCGATCTCTGCCCCCGTGGTCGCATCTGCCTCATCTCCTTTGCCTCTCTCTTATAACACACATGTGACAGTATCTGGGACCCACCTAGAAGTCTCCTCATTTTAACATTCTAACTTAATCACATCTCCAAAACGTTTACTATATAAGGCAACATTCACAGGTCCTAGGGATTTAGGCCCTGATGTCTTTGGGGGCCATAAATTCGTCCACTGCAGAACTCTTGGAGAGCAAAGTTCAGTCCAAGTAGCAGCCACGTGGTGCATGCTCAGTGTGGCTGTTAGTTCATTGAATCAAGTGGATTTGGTAGAGAAGAGACAGGAAGAGCTCAAAACAGCAGATGATACCCATTATTAGGCAATAAATACCCATTTTGCTCCCATTTCTGCAGCCCAGTTAAACCTCTCTAATTCAAATTTGACAATGTTTACTGAATCTCTGCTAGGGGCCAACCATACTGTAGGCACGGATGTGCCTTCCTTATTTCATTTTTTCTTTTTGAGACGGAGTTTCGCTCTTGTTACCCAGGCTGGAGTGCCATGGCGCGATCTCGGCTCACTGCAACCTCTGCCTCCTGGGTTCAAGCAATTCTCCTGCCTCAGCCTCCCGAGTAGCTGGGACTACAGGCGTGCGCCACCATGCCCAGCTCATTTTTGTATTTTTAGTAGAGACGGGGTTTCACCATCTTGACCAGGATGGTCTCTATCTCTTGACCTCGTGACCCACCCGCCTCAGCCTCCCAAAGTGCTGGGATTACAGGCGTGAGCCACCACGCCCGGCCCCTTATTTGATTTTTTACTCACCATAGCCCTTTGGTAATATGTCATTGCCCTGATTTTGCAGAGTAGAAAACTTAGGCTGATAGAAGGCAAGTAACTTGACAACAGTCCCACAGCTGGGGAACCCAGGTTGCAGCTGAGGTCTTCTGAGTCCCCTGCCGGATTCATTTCTAGTCTTTCTGCAATGCTTGCCAGACCTACTGCAGACCTTTGTCATGGTTCTGCCGATTGAGTGAAAGCGTTTTCTGAAGTTTTGATTCGGGAAAAGGAAGGAAAGAGATGGAATGGCAGAAGAGAAAATGATGGCTTAGGTCTCTGTCGTCAGTGTGGTAAGGGCCCCTGACTAAGCCGTGCTAGACCAGGCAGCTGTCCAGGGCCTGGGAGGAAGGAGACCGGTATTAAGCAGTAGGGCGGCACATGTGTTCTTGACATTTGAGCCGGAGGAGGAGGGAGAAAGGAGCCAAGATGCCCTGAGAGTCATTTCCATGTTTGTTTGTGTACACAATGCCTTGCTCTGAAGGATTTTTGGAGGCCAGTGGAGGAATTCAGGGAAAGGCAGTTCCTTGGATCTGAGGAAGCACATGTTGGCAAGTGGAGAGGGAAATGGGAACAGATGGGCGAAATCCCCTGGAACCGAGAAAGAAGAATTATAATTTGCTAAGAGGAGAGGCGTACATTATGTATTCATACAAAGAAAAAAAGAGAATTTCATACAGGAGGAGACCACTGAAGAACTCAAATGAGTGCATATTGCTGAAATTTGGGTTGTGTGTTTACGGGGAAAGGAGGGGGCAAGCAGAGGAGCAGGTAGGTGGAGGCGGTGTGTCAGCTGCGCTACCTTGTGCAAAGGTTTCCTGCGTCGGCGGGCGGCTCTGCCCGTGCCTTCCATGACCTCTCTGGGCATGTGGTCCTGCTGAGCTGCTTCCTTGCTTGAAAGCCACACGTGGTTTCTTTGGCTCTTCCTGGCTTTCCTTCTCCTTCTCTGACTGTACCTGCTCAGATGCCTTTATGGTTGCCTCTCACATCCCTGCTTTCTCATCACGGATGTTCATTCCCCACATCAGTTTCTAACCACTGGAAATGCGACAGAACATTCAGAAGTGCTGACATCACCAACACCGCAGGACTTGCTGCAGGCCGGATACTGTGCCAAGTGCTTTACCTGCAGTACATTTTCTCTCTTTTTTTTTGAGACAGAGTCTCACGCTGTCGCCCAGGCTGGAGTGCAGTGGCGTGATCTCGGCTCACTGCAACCTCCACCTCCTGAGTTCAAGTGATTCTCCTGCCTCAGCCTCCCAAGTAGCTGGGATTACAGGCAAGCGCCACCACGCCCAGCTAATTTTTGTATTTTTTTTTGTAGAGATGGGGTTTCGCCATTTGGCCAGGCTGTTCTCGAACTCCTGACCTCAGGTGATCTGCCCACCTCAGCCTCCGAAAGTGCTGGGATTACAGGCGTGATCCACCGTGCCCGGCCACCTGCAATACATTTTCTATTCCGAACAAGGCAGCAACTCTTATTGTCTCTATTTTTCAGATGTGGAAACTGAGGCCCAGAAAGATGCATACTTACCCAGGATCCCACAGGCGATAAAGGGTAGAGCCAGGATTTGAACCCAGGTGGCTGGGCTCAAGGGGCTGTGCTCTGAACTCTTGTGTCCTCTTGCCTCTTTAAATGGTGCAATGAGATTCTGATTTCTGAGAGAGTCCAAAAAACCACAAAATGTTCAGCAAGGGAACAGGTGAGGTAAACAAACCAACAAACATCGACAGAATCTCTGATCGTCTTGGTGTAACTCATCTGTTTCCTAGTCTCACTCACAAGCCCCATCTGGTGTTCAGTTTACAACTTGCAAGAGTGTGTTCTCGCAGGCGCTTGTGCTGGCGGGTCTGCACTGCTGCACACGTGCATTTCTCACTCACTCTCCTTCAGATCTTTGATGTGTTGATAGCTATGGTTTGCTATGGCTTCTTTCTTGGTATCTGACATTATTGGGAAACAATATCTGGGCCAAAGTCTTCCGTTTCTTTCCCTGCGTCTCTCGGTGGTGTGTCGTCCCCCTGGGCTTCCTGTGTGTCTGTTTATTCCCGGTTCTCTACCCAGCGTTATCGCTTCCCTTGCCTGGTACAGAATTCCTGGGCAAGGCTGGCAGGGGTCCCAGGGTGTAGAAGTGGTGACCGTTCTCCTTCAGGGCCATGGTCGGGAGAAGGCTCTTTAAAAATGCCACAGTTCTGAGTTAGTTGTTTTGATGGATGTTTAATAAATTTCTGCTGGGAGCCAGTTTTACTTTAATGGGCTTTTTTTTTTTTTCCCCAAGTGGTGTGGATATTTCTGAGCATTGAGATGGAAAGGTGACTGACAGGAAAATAATGAAACTGAGTGACAGGATAGGCGGGGTATCGCTCTCGACAAAGGACGTCCCTGCATGTGCTAGTACCAGGGAGGGGGAGGGGCCCCAGGACCAAACCTTCTGGGCTTGCCACTGTGGTATTCAAGCTGCTGCCTTTCCAGAGAAGGAGAGTGGTCAGAGTGGCCTGAGCTGGGAGGCCCGTTCAGAGGAGACAGGCTGGGTGAGCTGCTGCTGAGCAGGGGCGACCATGAGGACCACCTCGGGGAAGCTGTACCCTTTTGGGCCGGGATGGCTTGTGGAATATGTCGCTGACCCCATCACGTAGATCCACCCTTGGTCTCTGGGTCCAGATGGCCATGAGGCTTCTCCGCACCGTGCTCGGATTTCTTTCTCTTGGCATCTGGGATCTTGTAATGCTTCATTTCTCCTCTTCATGTTGGGTAGCGGGAGGCACAGCTCCAGGTTTGGGGCTTACCTCTAGCAGGTGAGGGGGTGCAATGGCGTTTTTCTGTAACTCAAGGTCATGGGCATCCTCAGAAGTGGCGTTTGCCTCTATCCTGGGCCTGGTGTCATATCAGTGGTGCCCCGGCACTGCCTCTTCTGCCTTTCACGTGGCCCGGGGCTCTTGAGAAGCAATTCAATCCAGATGTCAGAGGGCCTCTGTATTGATTTGATTCCAATAAGTGACGGTTGCTGAAAACTCCTCTGTGTCACCTCATTGCCTTTAGAATGAGGTTCAAACCCCTTAGCATGGCTTCCCAGAGTGCTTGGTAACCTGACTTCTTAGGGAACCCCAAAGGACAGCCTCACTCTCCTTGGATGTGACAAATGCATCTCATGGCTGAACCTCTGAGCCTTTGCGCATGCTCTTCCCTCTGTCTGGAATGCCATTTTCCTATGTCTTCCCTAATGAACTCGTAGCTACCCGTCAAGGCCCAGCTCAGATGTCCCCCACTTTCTGCCCCGTTTCCCTCCCTGCTCGTCATGCAGCACTTTGTAGGCATTTCTCTGAATCTCATCTAGACCTGCCACTCCTTCTAAGTGGACCCCTCTCAAGGGAAGAGACGGGCTTTTCTCTGCTTTTCCATCAGCCTTGTTAAAAAGGAAATAAATGAATGAAACTAATGTTTATTAGTTTCTGAGATGTGCTGGGAATTTCACCCACATATTTAGTCTAATCCTTACAACCTTGAGGGATAAGCATTGTTTTTCTTGTTTGTCGATGAGGGAGCTGAGTTCTGAAGTCAAACAGCTTGTCCCCTGCCACCCAGCTCCTAATGCATAATGATGACGATGGCTGACACTTACAGGGTATTTGGAATGGGCTGGACACTGTTCTCAGAGTCTCCTGCACATTTGTTTCCACCATCCTTGCAGCAGTGCTGTAGGGTGGGCACTATCATTAGATCCATTGCACAGATGAAGAAACTGAGATCTGGAGGGACCCAAGGTCACAGAGCCAATACATGGAGGAGCCAGGCTTTGAACTCAGGCATTCTGGCTTCAGGCTAATGGGCAGAGCTAGGATTTGAACCCAGACCTGTGTGGGAAGAGTTGACCGCTGTATTAGTCTACTTTCACACTGCCGATAAAGACATACCCGAGGCTGGGTGATTTATAAAGAAAAAGAGGTTTAATGGACTCACATTCCACAGGACTGAGGCCTCACTATCATGGTGGGATGCAAAAGGCACATCTTACATGGTGGCAGGCGAGAGACAACGAGAGCGAAGTGGAAGCGGAAACCCCTTCCAAAAACATCCGTTCTCATGAGACTTATTCACTGGCACGAGCCCAGCAGGGGGGAAACTGCCCCATGATTCAATTATCTCCCACCATGTCCCTCCCACAACACATGGGAATTATGGGAGCTATAATTCAACATGAGGCTTGGTGGGGGACACAGCCAAACCACGTCAGCCACAGGAAAGCTGCTGAGCCTTGCAGTGCCTCTGAGGATCCCTGGCTGTGGGGTGGGCCCAGGTTCTAGTCCAAGTGCTCCTGCCTGAGACTCTGCCCAGCTTCTGTGGAGGGTTATTCTTGTGTTTAAGATATGTGTGTGTGATTCTGATGGCACCTTCCTGCCTCGGGCCAGCTGTGTGCTGACGGGCACTGCCACTGCTTAGGTGTTGGTTCTGGTGAGCCCAGCAACTTTGTGACTGACCCTTGTCCTCCTCCATTCCAGGGCACTGCCAAGGGGACGGTTACCGCATCGGCTTTGGCCAGTGTGCTGGAAAAGTGCTGCCTGCTCTTTTGCCAGCATGAGATTTTCTCTGCTCTTCTGGAAACAAAGGGCTCAAGCACCCCTCCCAGCCCTGTGACTGGGGTCCCCCCTCGGGCTGTAGGCCTGCACCTTCATTCAGTGACAAATAAAGCCACTGTGCCCGGAGGCCTGCACTGCCGCGGGTGCAGCTGTATCTGCTTGTGATCGTGATTTGATCCAGTGGGTCAAGGTGTGTACAGCTCCGCTGCCAGACATTCATTCATATGTTTTCTCACTCTTATTAGTGAGGTCTGGGGTCTGCGTGGGGTTTCTTATTAGGCATCTCAGGCCTCCGGTTATCCCACGGAATACGGAAAGACAGTGGGACCTGTAGTCGTCAGGGTTCTCCAGAGAAATAGACCAAGGAGAAAGAGATTCATTCATTGATTGATTTTTAGCGAATTGGCTTATGGGATTCTGGAGGGTGACAAGTCCAAAACCTGCCGGGTGGGTTGCTGGCTGGAGGCCCAGGGAAGAGCTGCAGTTTGAGTCTGAAGCAGTCAGCTGTCAAAATTCCCTGTTTCTCTGGGAGGTCACTCATTGTTCCGTTAAGGCTTTTGACTTATTAGATGAGGCCCAGCCACTCTGTGACGGGTCACCTGCGTTACTCCACTGATTAAGTGTTAATTTCACCTAAAAAATACTTTCCCAGAGACGTGTAGAGTCATATTTCAGCAAATAAAATTTCTAGGCAAATTAATACATAAAATTGCCCATCACAGTACCTCCATGTCCGGTATTTCTTGGGGCTAACTGATGAGCTCCTATGGGCTGCAGGCCTGGTTCCTGGGTCCTGTGGCTGTGTCTCCACACTGTCAGCTTTGGGAAGAGCCTCTGAGTCACAGGTGCGCACTTGAACTGCGGTGATGGCCGAAAAGGACCATGTTTTTCACCTCTTACAAGCCCACGAGAGTCAGGAGAGTGCCCCATCTCTTCTGCCCCAATCAATTGCACACAGGCAGCCCTGGTCCTACCCTGGTTCCTGGGTGACTACAGCAGGGGAGGGTGCTCAGTGACCTTTCCTGGGCCTGATGAGCCTTACACCAGGGGCTGGGAGGATAGATGAGGATGCAGAGGCCATCCATCAGATCATACCATTCATTCATTGACTCAACAAATCTTTCTTGGGCACCTTCTCTGTGTTCAGCACGATTCTAAGGACAGGAGGGACAACAATCAACAGAATAGCCCACGTGAAGCTTACTTTCTAGTGGAAAGAGACAGACGATAAACAGATAAGGAAGAGACATGACAGATGGTGATAAGTTTTACGGATTATTGGGGGATGTGGATGCTATTGCAAATGTGGTCAGAGAAGGCCTTAATCCCATAGTACTTTTCTGCTAGATTGCTGAAGGAGTGAGGGGAGCAGGCCAGATGGATATCTGGGGGCAGAGTCCTCCAGGCACAGGAATCAGCCAGTGCAAAGCTGGGAGGATGGAATAGGCTTATCATTTCTAAAGAACATCAAGGAGGCTACTATTTTTCTTTTACATGAAAGCAATCGGGCCGGGCGCGGTGGCTCACTCCTGTAACCCCAGCACTTTGGGAGGCCAAGGCGGGTGGATCACGAGGTCAGGAGTTTGAGACAAGCCTGACCAACATGGTGAAACCTTGTCTCTACTAAAAGTACAAAAATTAGCTGGGCGTGGTGGCACATGCCTGTAAATCCCAACTACTCAGGAGGCTGAGGCAGGAGAATTGCCTGAACCTGGGAGGCGGAGGTTGCAGTGAGCCAAGATCGTGCTACTGCACTCCAGCCTGGCGACAGAGTGAGACTTTGTCTTAAAAAAAAAAAAAAAAAGCAGTCTGGGGTCAGGAAGACTGAAGTTAGCATGGCAGCTCCACAGTGTCATTAAAGATACCTCTGCTCTGCCATCCTCGGCATGTGGTTTTCAGGCTCAGGGTTACCTCATGGTACAAAATGGCTGCTGGAGCTCCAACCAGTATACCTAAGTTCCAGGACAGCAGAAAGAGACAACAAAGAGATGAGAATTGGGAGGATAGAAAGGCAGAAGAGCCCTCCTTCCTTCTGAGTCAGGGCACTTTAAGCAGCTTTCCTGGTAGTCCCATACCACACGTTTCTTACATTTCATTGGTGAGAATTTGGTCACAAGGCCACACCTCCTTACAATAAAGGCTGGAAATATAGTCCTTCATCTAAACACATTGCTTGCCCTGTGAAAATTAGTTTGATGGCTCTAAAAGAAGGGGAGAATGGATATGGGGGAGCAATTAGTAGTCTCTGCTCTGCGCAGGCAGGGAATCATCATGGTGTGAGGCAGGACTGCTCCCAGCGGACTTTACTTCCTAGAGGTCTGCTCTAGGGCCATGTTCTCCAGGGCTTTGCTGATTTCAGTGGAAGTGCTGTATGGGGCAGATGTCTGCAGGATCTCCCAGATGCTACTCTCCAGATAAGAGTGATGCAAACACTTCTTTGAATTTGGAAGACGAGAGCCTTGCCCAGGAGTTTTGTGAATTCCTGGGGCTTATGTTCCTATAGGGCTACATCTGCTTCTGTTGACTCAGCTAAAACCCCCACTCTCCAGGCTGTGTTCTGAGATTGTTCCTGAAGCTTTCTCTCTTGGCATCAACACGCAGGAGTGACTCATCTTTTTCTGAAAGCCCTCACCTGCACATGCATAAAAGTCTCTCATGCTCTGCACAGTATGGCTTTACTGGAGGCCACCGGGTCATGGGCAAAGGCCATTTAAAATCATTATTAATCCACTTGTCTCTACTGGCACCAGAGAATGCCGATGTCATCTGTTGAGATCACAAGCCTATCCCCTTGTTGAGCATTTAATGCACTTAAAGGGCTTGGTGATGTTGACAAAACCCACTGGACTGCCCCAAAGTCTGAACCACACACAGGGCAGAAAGAGCCAGAAGCGTTCCGGGCACCAGATTCACTTAAGAAACCAAATTAATGGGTGTTAGTGCCGGGTCCAGCCTGGGCTTTACATGGCAATTACTTTTGCTTAATCAGCGACCAGCACCTCTGTTTACCGTCTCCAGCTCCGGAAACGCTCGCCGCCAGCACCACATGACAAGCGACTTCAATGGTCTTTAGTTGTGGAGATCTAGTTTATTGAGACCTATCTGTGTGTAATAACATGAAATAGAGACACATGGCTTTCAAGGCCAAATTTCCTTTTCGACCGTGGTATTTTAAGCATTAGAGGCATGTTGACCAGATGCATGGAGCGCAGATGGGATGATGCGCACCTCACGGCCGGCTGGCCGTACTTATGACTATGTCTTCCTTATTCATTCATATTCTATTTATCCTTCCTGTTTTTGACTAGTGGTGCATTCAGAATATAAATGGATGACTGTGGAACTGAGAGGAGAGTTCATCTGAAACTTTACCTGACCAGGAGGAGCCAGCCCAGAGGTGTTTCTGGCAGGATGGGGCCCACCGCAGGTTTTATTGCAGCGTGGCAGGGGAGCTAGGCTCCGGGGCACGGCACTGCGCTGGGCCAGGGCAGGCACTAGATTGCAGGGTCTGGGAGCCCCGTCCCTGTTGCAGAGGGGAGCGGAGGAAGAGAAGCCTTGTTGCTGCCACCGTGGGACTTCTCTGTCCCGAGGCCTCTCACGCACGCTGTACGCAGTGTACAAAAATTAAATACCTTTGAAACACGATATCAAGAGCTCTCCTGAGGGTGAATGTAGACCTGAACCAAGACAATGTTTTTGAGGACAAGGGGACTTCAGGGATTTTTTCTGTTTTTTGTTTGTTTGTTTGTTTTGTTATTTTTGAGAAAGGGCCTCACCCTGTCACCAGGCTGGCATGGAGTGGCACTATCTCTGCTGACTGCAGACTTGACGTCTCGGGCTCAGGTGATCTTCTCACTTCAGCCTCCCAAGTAGCTGGGACGACAGGTGCATATCACTATGCCCAGGTGATTTTTTTGATTTTTTATAGAGATGGGATCTCACAGTGTTGGCCAGGCTGGTCTTGAACTCCTGTGCTCCCGTGATCCTCCCTCTATGGCCTCCCAAAGTCCTGGGAGTACAGGCATGAGCCACCATGCCTGGCAACTTTGGGATGTGAAGTATCATAATTAATGTTATCTCAAAGATTCCTGACACCAAAATGGATCTCGAAAGTGGTTCTATTTTACATTTTCTTCTTTTCTTTAGTTTGGAAGCATATTCCTTTTAACAACCCCAGAAAAATAAATGTGGCAGGGTTGTATCCTGAAGTATGAATTTGTTTTCTGTGCCTCCCCTCTCTTTCTGTCCTTTCAGCAGGATTTCCAGGTCTTTGGGAGTGTTTTGCTCTCCCTCCTCCTGCAGAGAGGCGGAAAAAGAGACTTGTAGGAGATGGAGCAAGACTGGGTACTTGCTTGCAAGCCTGTTTCTGGTTTTTAAAATCTTGCTCTTGAAAACTAAATAAGGCTGAGGTCATTCTTCTTTTCAGACTGTTTGCTAACAGCACACCCAAAAGCTAGAGCAACAAGTTCTTTCTCGAAGAGGAAACGGAGTAGCGTGGTCCCTCTGTGCCCGCCAAGGTCATGATCTCAGAAATAAATAGACCTTTGTTGTCTATGATGATTTGATCAATATCTGCCTCCATTAAGCTCTTTGAGGATAACGTGCTTTTGCTTACTGAAAGTTCACCGGTACCTAGCACGTAAGAGACACTTGATGTATACTCGTTAAGTAAGTGAATGAATTCTGGGAGATCACTGGGAGCACAGATTGTGTGTTATTCATAGGTCTCCTTCTAGTATTTGGAGGGCCTAAGGTATAAACCAAGCTAAAATACTTTATTTCCTCCTACCTAGATATATTTACTTTCATAATTACCAAACAAAGCTATTTGCAAAGCAATGGCTTTTATATGATTGAAAATTGGTAAAATATACAACTAAACTTAATTATCATTGCACTTAAAGAAAGTTGATGGGATGGCAATGTTTGGATGAGCATTTGAGACATAAATTCATGAATTATGTACTTTATACGTTTTTAAATTCAGACTTTATTTTTTAAAATAATCCCTTCTTTAATTTCACTAAAATCACTAATTGTGCTTGTCTAAGCTTTTCACACAATTTGTGTTTTATTGACAATATAAAAGATAAAAAAGTACATTGATTTATACTCCAGTGTACAGAAATATCTTCATCAAAACTCTAAGCTAAATGTTAAAAATGGCAAAAATAAATTTTTCATATGCACTTTCAGTTTTCTTTGAAAATATCCAAAATTACAAAAAATAAAGAGCAAGATACAAATTATAATGAAAGAACTTTAACATTTAATCTCAGAATTCGATAAATCAAAATGAAATTTGTCTAAATTCATTTTTTGAAAATTTAATAAAATCTGTTTTGTTTTGTTTTTTGATATGGGGTCTCACTGTGTTGCCCAGGCTGGCCTCAAACTCCTGGGCTCAAGGGATCATCCCGCCTCAGCCATCTGAGTAGCTGGAACTACAGGTGTGTGTCACTACACCCAGATCAAAAATGTTAATTAAATCTTGTTAAATACATTTTATAAAAACAAAAGGACTTTGCAGTTCTAGTGCTTAATGTCCATTTAGTTGCCAAAGTCAAGAATTAGTGTCACTCTTTGTTCGGGCTGTGAGACCCATGTGCCAACTAGGGCACATTTTGTGAGTCCCTCCAGAACCACAGATTGGAATAAAGTTTGGTTTTAAAAATCTATAAAGTAGGTATGTAATTCATCAATTGATGTCTTTTTTTTTAAAAAAAAAAAAAAAAGGAATAAAGACAGGGTTTCACCATGTTGGCCAGGCTGGTCGATGAGTCTTCTCAAGCCCTCCGTCCTCCCATCTCTTTCCGCCCTCTCCCCGCTCCCAGTCCATCACCTACACCTATGACCTTGCAGTTCGATCCAACTCAACAGGATGGGAAGAGAGGGTCCAGAAAAGACGTATTTGAAGGAGCCCTGAGTGTCAAGATATTCAAGGACCATCTAAATACCGACCAGAGGGCATCCACTGCAGAAAAGGCTCTCGGTGATCAGGTAGATAAGATGACTCAGCCTGTGGGCGTCAGCCTCTTCCTCTGTCTACTCTGGCGTTTGCTCAATGACGTCATGAACAAAGTGACCGTAATGGAAGGGATAGAGGCTATCAACACTACGGGCTTTCCTTTGCTATAAGGTCCACTGGTTTCCATAACTTCTGGATATGTAGCCTTCCAATGAATGAGACCAGTGCTAAGCCTCTGATACAGCTCCATTCCCGGGATGGGTGGTGGGAGAAAGAACAGCCACTTGGTGGCAGATTAATTACACCAAGTCCTTTTCTTCATGGACGGCAGCAGGAATAGACATATTCTAGATATGGATTTGCCATCCCTGTCCCTCCCCGCCATTTGTGCTATTTCATTCTGTTCATTTGGTGCTGCTAAAACAGAAGAGCACAGACTGGGTAATTTATAACGAGTAGAAATGGATTTGGCTCATGATTATGAAGACTGCAAAATCCAAGATCAAGGAAGCAGCGTTTGGTGAGGGCCTTCGTGTTGCATCATAAACATGGTGGAAGGCATCACATGGGCAAGAGAGAAAAGGGGACTGAACACCCCCTTTCATAACAAACCCACTCTCGAGATAACAGCATGAATCCATTCATTTCGCCCTCATGCCCTAATCACCTCTCCTTGGGCCCCACCTCTCAACACTGTGCATTGGGAATCAAGTTTCCAACATACGAACTTTGGGGGACACATTCAAATCGTAGCATGTTCGTCTCAGCATATCCCACAAACATGGCATTTAACCAAGAAACCTTAGGTTTTGTGGGTTTGGAACTCTCTAGCGAGCAAGAAGAACTGCTTCCACCTGGGAATATAGTTATGGGTCTTTTAAATCGGAAGATGGTCTTGTGCCATCTGGGGCTCCTTATGTTGAAACGGTAGGCAGAGAAAGAGATCACTTTACTGTCAGGATGATTTACCCCAATATCCAAGGGAAAGTGAGGCTTCTGCCACACAGTAGGGGCAAGGAGGACTAGCTTTGGAACCCAGGGATTCACTAGGACACTCGGTACTCCTTCCAGGTGAGATCTTCAAGGCCTCTTCATGTTCTTTAGGGATCTGTGGATACTGTGGCAACTCAATAAACACAGGGCTCCAAGAATTTGGATCCTCTGTGGATGAACATTTGGGTCATTCCACCAGATAAAATTCTCCGACAGCTAAGGGACTGCGAGAAGGTAGAGGGGCTATGGAATGAATGGTGGGAGAACAAGACCACAGTTGCCACTCTGGGCCCCATGACCAGCCACAGAAAGGGGCACCAGCAGTTGTGCTTTACAGGAAGTGTTCCACGTACCCAGGAGTGGCTACATTATGATTTAAGTTGCAGGTGGGAGTGGGACTAGATTGCTATGACCCCCAAACAATATGGCAGCTGGTGAGACTTTATGTTTCCCTTGTGTTGGGAACAAAATATTTTTCTCCCATCTAAGCAAAGTTGGTGAATGCTTGCTAAGTGGTAATAGGATGAATTGTGCTGGTTTTTCGTATTTTGTTCCAGTGTGCTGCATGTATAGACTGTATCACCCAGGGTCCCCTGACCTTTAGCTTTTGTTCTTTTTGGCCAGTGGAACACCCAGACAGGGATTGGAGGGCGGGAAGCAAGAGGTCAAGGCATTTATTCCCCCAGCTCTCTTCCTACTGAGCTGCAGTTTGTGCAGGGGTTTTGATCCTCTACCTGTGGCCAGGGCTTTCGTTGGCTGACTCCTTTTCCATTGCTATAGCTTTCCCTGGGTTCTAGATCCTTCTTCTTGTCTCTTTAGGCTGAGTTGGTAATAGCTTGTGGCCTGCCTGTCCCTGGGTAGTTTGTTTTCGTTTTTTAATTTTTAGAGACAGTGTCTCTCTCTGTTGCCCAGGCTGGAGTGCCGTAGTGTGATCCTAGCTCATTGTAACCTCAAACTCGTGGACTCAAGTGATCCTCCCACCCCAGACTCCTGAGTAGCGGGGACTATAGGCGTGCAACACCACACTCAGCTCATTTTTTTTTACAGTTTTTATTTTTTGTAGATAAGCACTGTCTTGCTTATGTTGCCCAGGCTGGTTTCAAACTCCTGGGCTCATGCAATCTGCCTGCCTTGGCTTCCCAAAGTGCTAAGATTACAGACGTGAGCTACCTTTCCTGGCCATCCCTGGGTGTTTTGCTGTGCCCTGTTGTTTTCCGTGCCCTTGCCTAACCTCTGTAAATATTCTTTCATTGAACTATCTTCAATCAGTGCTTTGTGTGTGCCATCCCTTTCCTGCCAAGACGCTGAAAGGTTCCAAGGAGAACCCTCCTAAAGGGAGAGAGTCTTTGCTGATGACATCAAGCGCGTAACTGGGGGCGGGTGTAGCTGAGGCTGTGTGTCCTTCTGGACACAGGCAACCTGTCTTTGTGCTGTGATTGAACAGAATAGCTGGATACATGGATGTGGACCCAGGTAATTCCATGTGGGCACCTCTCCACAGACTGGGCAACAGGGCATTGCAGGTGGGCGTTGATCGTGCATGGCAGAACCAGTCCTTAACAGCAAGGCCTAGGGATGGGAAATCACACTAGCGGGCACACCAGGCCTTGCAGTTCTCTTCACTTGGCGTTTGAAAGCAGGACCAGCCCCTTTTGGATTGATTTAGCCTCTGAAGTTCTGAAAATCTAATGAGACAGGGAGACACTGGCCTTTCAACTCAATAAGTACATGTAGACATTCAAGCAACTAATTGAAAAAAATGAAATAGCTGTGATGGGAATGATGCATACACCAGGATGGGAAAGCTAGGGTCCCACTATACATATCCACCTCTCTGAGCATCCTTAGGGGACATATTTCTTCTAAGGACCATCATTCTGAACTCCTGCTTCTGCATATTTCTGCTATCCCGCTTGTCTCTGGGACTGCTGGCCCCTTCCAGATTGTATTTCCCCACATGACCTGCCACTGAGGGGCCTTCATTGTCCCAAATACCACGACTGCAGAGTCGATCATATATCAGACTTTAGAGAGGGCTTGGAGTAACTCGAAGGGAGTGTAGCTGAGCACAGTGCAAGCAACAACTTAAAACTGGCCACTAGGCACCATTGCCTGCAAACCCACCACCCATTCTCTGCTTTGGAGAGTTCCTCTCCCGACTGTGTTCTCTTTAAGTCCTGGGTTGTGGCCAACTTCATGGGCCTCCCATTCCAACCACTGAAGCATGAGATTCCAGTTGCTTTTTTCTCCGTAACATGGTCCAGTTCTTAGATGGTCTCCCTCCCCCATGTGCTCCATGTGTCTCTTAGATAGAGGGAGTGTACTGTAAATATTTATTCTCCTCTGTCCTAAGCAAGATGCCAGGGTTATCATATCTGTCTTGATCTTTCCTTTTTGGTTGGAACATGTATAACAGGGAAAATGAAAGAAATCCAAGTATTTAATAATAGGAGTCTACGTAATTGTATATGTGCACTAGATGTCATGTTTTATGACCATTAAGATGACAAGTGTGAATAATGTAGCAGCAACATGAAAGTATACTTGTGATGTAATGTTTGAAGAAAGAGTATGATATAAAATTATATAACAGATGGTCTTTATGAAAAAAAAATCTTGCACGAGGACAATGATTAGAAGGGAATACATGGACACAAAATGAAAATCGCCATTTTTTGGAGGCTTGGGTTGGGAGCGCTTTTTATGTTTCCCACCTTTCCTGAAATGTTCCCATTTCTGTTGCCATCAAACGAATCAAGAGATAAGGTGAAAACTATTAGCAAATCTGAGTGTGGAAAAGAATTAATTAGGAGCAAGGAATTCTCAGGCAGTGCTTATGAAACTTTAATGTGCATATAAACCACCGAGGGAATCTTGTTACTGTACATTCTGTACGTAGGCCTGGAAGGGGCCGTGAGTTTGGATTTCTAACAAGCTCCTCAAGTATTGCAGAGGCTGTTTGTCCTTCAACCACGGTTTGAGTAGCACTGCCCTGGAGCACCCTCTTTTTCACCACTGAGAGTTCTAAAGTGTGCCCAGGGAGGTCTGCAAGACCCTTTTTTGTTCCTGAGGTCTGTTATTAGCTGACTGGGAGTTGGTTGTGGTTTACGTTGTACATGCATGCTGATGAGCTTTTCACAGAAGTGCCTGGCACCTCAAAGGTAGGCTTCAGAGTGAGGGCTGCTGCTGCTGAACCCCAGGCAGTGCACAAGAGTTTTGCTTTAGATCCTCCCCTTTCTACGGGGCCTTTGCCAGCTGTCCCTTTGTGCATCTCACAATAGTGGGAGTGGGGGGTAGGAGAGGGATGACAACTGGATATCCCCTGAAATGCGGCCTGAATAGCTGTGGCCTTGTCCACATTCAGGGGTCACCTGGTAGTGACAGTGCTTTGGAAACCTGTTTTCCAGGTAGCCTGGGCTGTGCTGGGGACTAATGGCTGGGATGTAGGCAATGAGAAAGATGGCTTGAGCTTCTTCACAGCTGCAGGTCTCCTGGATGGGGATGGAAGGCCACACCTTGGAGGGATGAAATAAATGCACTCCGAGGAATGGGAGCACAAGTGCTCTAGTTTAACTTCATATCATGTTATGGGAAAACTGATGACAATGACAATTATGTAAATTAGTAGACACCGTATCCCTTAAAGTCAGGTGCTGAGGAAGGCTGCTGTGAGTATTCCTCTGACCACGTGATTCTGGCTGGGAGATTTGGCCTGTAGGAAGCATCCCTCAGATGCTGAGGAACTGAGGGTTCCAGGCTCTGTAGGGGTAGGGGGCACCCCGAACCTCTGCTCCTCCCAGCTCAGAACCCTGGCTTCTCCTGGGGTGGTGAATTCAAGAACACTCATGTTTGCCTATGTTCTCTCATTTCATCCTCACAACAACCTTGTGAGGTAGATGTTATTCCCTCACTTTACAGATGAGGAAATTGGGGCTCAGAGAGGCTGAGTGAGTTATTTGGGGTCCTGTAACAAGGAAGTAGAGGAATCGGGACTTGGGACCAGCTTTGTGGGCTCCGCTCCAATAGTCGTGCTGTGAGGTCATAGATGTAGGTGATGGACTGGGAGCAGGGGAGAGGGCAGAAAGAGGTGGGAGGAAGGAGGGCTTGAGAAGACTCATCGTCATCAACTTCTTCCTTGGCCCCCAACCCCCCACTATGGCACATTTATAGCACATCCACTCTCATTTCTGTCCTTTTGTTCACATGAGGTATATACAAAAAATAAAACTTTAAAGATGACAAGGCTTTTCCTGTCTTACAATGAGGGAACTGAGGCACTGAGAGGTGAAGTGACTTGCTCAAGGTCACGTAGTAACCTAACTGGTGAACGCAGGACTAGAACCCAGGGCTCCCCATTCAACATCCATCTCATGGACTGTGCACCCTCAAAAAGGTGACTGGGTGGAATGATTTTGTGTGAAGGAAAATTAGTGAAAAAAATTCAATGTCCAACCAAAGGAGATGATTATTTAACCATGACTTACCCAACTGATGGGCTACCCTTCAGTCACTAAAACTTGCAGCTAAGAAGAGCGTTTGATGTCATGGGGAAGTATTCATGCTATCATATGAGGCGACACAACGTCATGCACAGAGTATGAATTTGACTAAAAAATACAAGTCAAAAGGCTGGAAGAAAATATATCAAAATGGTGGTTTCTGGGAGGTGGGATTATAAGTATTATTTCCCCTCTTTCTTCCTATTTATCTGCATTTTCCCAAGTTTTTAAAATGTACATTTTATTTATAACAGGAAAAATACATCCTTCTATAGTTAAAAAAATACTGCTTGGAAGCAGCCCATATCCTGTGCCTTTTGTGAGTTTTCAGGTGAGACTCCCTCAAGCTGCTTTTCCCCTCACTGCCACTCCATCGCTAGTCCACGGGGAGGGGCTGGGGTTCACATGGGACCTCTTGGCTGGGAGCCTCCACATGCTACTTCGCATTTTAAGGACAGAGAGTCTCCTCAAGATGAGACCACTGTTGTATGATGGGTCGGGGGGCGGGGCATCTGTTCTCCATCCAGTTCCCAAAGGTGCCCAGGAGCCTGGGACGGTGACTACCCCATCATCTCACAGTGACTCCCCCCACTGGAACCCCAGCCTCCTGGGTCTTGGTCCGGGGCTCTTATCCCCTGGCTGCTCCGTGGTTGCAACACTCATGGTACCCGGACATTCCACACTGGTGCTCCAGGGAGGGCCGGCAAGGCTAAGCTGCACCTTCTCCTGCCCTGGGTGGTCAGATTCATTCCTTCCTCTGTGGGACGGCAGGCTGGCAGGGGACATAGAGGTGCATCCTGGGGCACTGCCACCCAGAGAGCACCAGGTCCAGTCCCTGCCTAGCCTCAGTCGTCCAGGTGCTGCTCCTCCCAGGTAGATGTGGGGATGGCGCTGTAAGGGTCCATGATGACCTTGGCACAGCGGATGATCATCACCACAAGGAAGAGGCAGAGGAAGACAAAGCAGGCCAAGGTCAGCCCTTTGTCCACATCGACATAGACGGGCTCGGGCGTGGGCTCCTCCATCTCGAGGCAGCAACTGTGGGCTGCTCCTCCTCCGCCTTGGGCTTGACTGGTACCATTTTCCACCCCTGCAGAGAGAGCCACGGCAGTGGGGAAGGGAGGGCATGGTCACGTGCCTGGGGTGGTTGCAGGGCACCAACCTCTGCTCCCTCTCATCTGCTACCCGTGCAAGCAGAGCTTGCTGCTCAGACCACCCTGCAGGAGGGTAGGGGGATGGGCACATAGGGACTCACATGGTCACAGCCTGAAGCCTTGTAGGTAACCAGAGTCTAGCAGGCTGAGCCAGTGCCTCCCCAGGCTGGGGTGAGGGAGGTGACAGATGAGTCCCAGCAGGTGTGGGACTAGGGTGGGGCGAGGGCTGGGAGGGGATGGAGGCCCCGCAGCTGCCTCCACTCCATGAAACCCTTCAGGAAGGCAGTTAGGATAATGCTTTCCATTTAGCCAAGCCACTGTCTGAGGGTGATCGGAAAGCATTTCAGAGATTGGGTAATTATTATAGATATGCATATATTTTAGAGACAGGGTCTCACTCTGTTGCTCAGGCTGGAGTGGAGTGGCACAATCATAACTCCCTGCAGCCTCAAACTCCTGGCTCAAACAATCCTCCTACCTTGGCCTCTCAAAGCGTTGGGATTACAGGCGTGAACCACTGTGCCTGGTCTATGATGTTTTTTAAAACTTAAGAACCTCGATTTTAAATAAAACCTATTGTGGAAAACCACAGAGGAACATGCTGAGGAGGGGCTGCTGTCACAGGAGGGAGTGAGAGGCTGGAGGGTCTATGTCCCCTCCCTGCTGTAGGGCCTCACAGGGACTCTCCAGAGACTTCTGCTGAGGCCAGGCAGGGGCCTGGAAACTGTAAGTGTGATGGGAAGAACAGCTCACATGGAAGAATCCCAGCTCTAACGATGACTCTCAATCATCGTTAGGACTCTAGCGGTAGTGCCTACACTGACACATCGCTCATTCATCTTGGGATGATTTGCCAACTTCTCTGGGTCCTAATTTCCTCCCTGCTGAGGACAGGTGACCGTACCTGCTTCACAGGGATGTGAGGACCAAAGGCACAGTCCTTGGCTCCAGTGGATGGTCGGTACCTACTTTGAGTGAACTGGGAGTTGGAGGAGCTGGCTGGGAGGGGGCAGGCAGCTCCCCAAGTTCAGCTGCCAGGGACAGCTTTAGGAAGAGGGCTGGCTGCTGCTCCCTCTTCCCACACATAGCATTCGCCCCCATCCTTATCCCTGAACTGTGGAGTGCTTGAGCGCTACACTGTGCTTTATGTTCCGTTTGTTATTTAAAGCTCATGAGAGCCCTGGAAGCAAGTTACCCAGGCATCAATAAGCCCATTTTATAAATGTGGAAACTGAGGCACGGAGCAGGGAAATGATGTACCCAAGGTCCCATATCCCACATCCTAGGTCTCTAGATGTCTCTGCCTCCTCTAGGGGAGCTCCATCTTCCTCACCCACTCTGGAGCTTCAGGAAGATGCCTGTCTGTGCAACCTTAGAGCCCGCTGGCTGGGGAATTTCTGGAACCAAAGTCAACCATGACTTCACCTCTCTTAGACCTTGTCTCAGCCCTCACCACGCTTGGGGGCACTAACCTGCTGACTGGAGTGGTCGCCACTTCATAAGGACCCTGGCTGTTCCAGGAGGCACAGGGAGTGGTCAGGCATCGTGGGGGTCGCCCAAGGACAGCAGTGGCCTTTCACTGAGAGCAGGCTCTGTGCTGGCTGGCGGGGGTGCTGCAGTGTGACTGGAACAGAAAGGGACAAAGAAGACTAGTTATTTCCTGAGATGCCCAGCTCCAGACTGGATCCGGACTGGACTGGGTAGCTCCTCCCTGGGCATAGAGATGGGAGCTGCCACACTCGGTCGTTCGATGCTGATTTCTTCTCTCTTTTTAAAATACAACAACTTTCACGCCTGTAATCCCAGCACTTTGAGAGGCTGAGGTGGGAGGATTGTTTGAGCTCAGGAGTTTGAGACCAGCGTGGCGAAATCCTATCTCTCCAAAAAATACAAAAAAATTTAGCCAGGCATGGTGGTGCATGCCTGTAATCTCAGCTGTTCAGGAGGCTGAGGCAGGAGAACCGCTTGACTCTGGGAGGTGGAGGTTGCAGTGAGCCAAGATCGCGCCACTGCACTCCAGCCTGGGTGACAGAGTGAGATTTTGTCTCCAAAAAAAAGAAAAAAAGAAAAAAAATATACACACATACACACACACACACACACACACACACACACACACACACACCACACATATAAGCTTTAAAAAAAATATGGCCATATACACATAACATAAAATCTACCATTTTGACCGTTTTTTTTTTTGAGACGAAGTCTTTCTCTGTTGTGAGGCTGGAGTGCAGTGGTGCAATCTCGGCTCACTGCAACCTCCATCTCCCGGGTTCAAGAGATTCTCCTGAGCCTCCCGAGTAGCTGGGACTACAGGCGCATACCACCCTCCCCGACTAATTTTTTGTATTTTTAGCAGAGATGGGGTTTCACCATGTTGGCCAGGATGGTCTCAATCTCCTGACCTCGTGATCCACCTGCCTCGGCCTCCCAAAGTGCTGGGATTACAGGCATTTTTTTACCGTTTTTCCTATATCCCTGATTCCTACTCTTATTTCTTATTTTCTCTTCCACTAATTTTAGTCACTAGTATTAGCTTTCTAGTTATTTACCTTTGTTCTTTTAAACGTACATTAGTTTCTGTAATTTGAATTGTGAACTTTAGATGCATTTTTATTCCCAGCTGTAAGACACTAGGAAATTAGGGAGCTTATTCTAATTTCCACCTCCTTTTCCCATTCTCTTCCCATTGTCAGCTAGTTCCATTATTTCTACATGGTTAGGGTACGTCACATTCATATGTTGTTTTTTGCTTTTATGTCTACTTTAGTTTTCATTCTCAGTTTTATGACGACATCTATTTAAGGCTCCGCACCAGTCCTTTGCCTGAAGTTTTCCTGTCACCTCTTGTTTGGCTGTAGACTGTTGTCTAGCATGTCCTTCAGGAAGAGGTCATGTGAATCATATTCCCCAAGGTCTTGTCTTCTTTGAAGGGAATGTACATTTTTCTCTGCCTGCTTTAAATATTTTCTCTTTGTCTTTGGTTTTCAGCAGTTTTGCTGTGAATGGGTCTAGATGTGGTTTTCTCTGTATTTTCTAACTTAGTGTTTGTACTACTTCTTGAATGTTACTTGATGTCAACTTCTGAAAATTCTGGGCTCTTTCCTCTTTAAATATTCATCTGTCCCATTTTCTCTTTCTTCCCTTTCTGGTGTTCCAGGTACACTTAGGCCTTTTCACTGTATTACAGTTTTATTTGTTATGCTTGCTTCCTTTTTTTTTTTCTTTTTATGCTGTAATCTGAATATTTTCTATGGAACTAACTTCAAGTTCATTAAGCTTGTCTTTTACTATGTCCCAAGAGCTGTTAAATCTACCTATTCACATTTCAATTCAGCCATTCTTTTCAGTTTTAGAATTTCCATTTGATACTTTAAAAAAATTTTCAGCTCTCCAGTGCTATTTTCTATCTTGCCACTGATATAATTTTTTTAAGTCCGTATTTGAGAACTCCAATATCTAGGTCATCTGTGGGTCTGTTTCTATTGTTTATTTTTTCTTTTGGTTCAGTTTCTTGATATACCTGAAGAACATTTCAGTGAGTTACTGAGCACTGATATAAAACATTGTAGCAGCTCAGGGTGATGATGTTATTTTTCTGCAGAGAGGATTTACCACTTTCTCTGGTAAACAACTCGTGTGCAAGCAGATCACCTCCATTCAATAAGGGGCTGAGCAAACTTGAGGTGGAGTTCACTCATCGTAAACAAGGCTGTGTGTACCTTTGGTTTGACAATACTCCTAGGGTGTTGCACTCCAGGGTCTAAGTGGAGATCCTGGGAGGTTTACTTAGGCTGTTCCTTTCTTAGCATGTCTTAGATTCTAGTTTTTCTCCTTAAGTGCCTTGAGACAGCTGATAATTACCTGGGGGAAATTATTCAGGATTATCCAGCAACCAGTTTTTGATTCTGTGTTGTGGAATGCAAGTGTGTGAAACTTAAGAACATTGACCATTTGCTAATAGCCACTCATAACTATGATGCCAGGCCTGGGGATGAGGAAATAGGTGTCTGGTCAAAGTTCTGCTGTTCCTTTGCCCTGGGATTTTGAAAGATGTTCACTGGAGTATTGTAACAGTGAAAAACTGGGAACAAGATGAACTTCTGTCAATAATGGAATGGTTAAAACAGCAATGGTATATCTGTCATGAAATACTCTTTTTTTTTTTTTTTTTTGACATGGAGTCTCACTCTGTCTCCAGGCTGGAGTACAGTGGCACAATCTCATCTCACTGCAGCCTCCATCTCCCAGGCTCAAGTGATTCTCCTGCTTCAGCCTCCCAGCCTCTCCTTCCTGGAGTGTGCCACCATGCCCAGCTAATTTTTGTATTTTTAGTACAGACAGGGTTTCACCATATTGGCCAGGATGGTCTTAATCTCTTGACCTCCTGATCCGCCTGACTTGGCCTCCCAAAGTGCTAGGATTATAGGGATGAGCCACAGCACCCAGCCGAAATATTCTTAGTTCATTGGAAACACACATGTGCGCACACACATATGCACATACACACAATAGAGGGCTGGAACTTCTGCTAAGTGAAAAAGTAAGTTGACAGGCAATATCACAAATATGATATCTTTTATGTAAAATAAAGAAGTTATTAATTTTATATGTACACTATGCACATGCTGGTGGGTGGGAGGTCAGTGTTCTCTACTCACTGCTAGGTCAAGACCTACTCCTGCTTTATTTGCTTTTTTGTTTGAGAAATTTAAGACCTAGAAAAGTACAAACAAAATAATAAGTACTTAACATTTCCATGATGCAGAATTTGCAATAATTACGTTATCATTTTTGCATTGTCCTTTTTAAAAAATAAATCCTGGCATTGTAACTCCTAACCTATAGAAGCATTCCTTACATCCTCTCCAGCAGTATCACCTTCATGAGCGTGGCGTGCACTTTCCACTTTGGGCATCCACAGAACCTCTAGGGTTCCTCGGACCTTACTTTGAAAACATGGATCTAACCCACCTCCCTCTGTTTCACAGATGAAGAGACTGGAGTGGAGTGTAGGGAGAGGAAGGATTTTGCTCAGAGTCTCAGAGCAATAGCACAGCAGAATTTGCAGAAACTCATGTTTCTGACCCACGCCTGTGCCCTGGGCCCTGCAGTATGGATTCCACATAGTCAGTTAGTGGCTGCTAGGGGAAGATGAATGTGAGAGGGATTCCTGCTCCCGTGTTTCATAGTAGGACTCAGCCTTGCCTCTCAAACCCTGATTCTGAAATCTCAGGCTCTGCCTTTGTAGCAGGAGTGGCCTTGAAAAACAGACCTCTCAAACACAGAACTGGGAAGGAAGGAAACGTGATTTATTCTGCCGGGAGCAAGGTGGTATGGTTGCCTAACAGCCAAGCTCGTCTAATGAAGGAAACCTCTGCCTTTGTATAGGCTTACAACTCTAGATATTACCCGTGAAAGGGGCTTGGGTTTACAGTTGTAGAATTTACACGTGAAAGGGGCTTGGGTTTAGGAGTAGGCGTGGGGTATAGTGGGTTTGATCGTATCTAAGTAAAAACAATGTCTTCTGGAAAGATTCCTCCACACCACGCCTGCGATCTACAGGAGACGGGTTAAGGTGGCGCCTGGTCTGCCAGCCTTTACTTCTCCTATTGAAATGCAGTGTGGAAGTCAAGAGGGGGCTGGTCTTAGATGCTTAAGGGTGATTAAGGGTCTCCTCCTTCACCTTACATTAGTATCAGATAACTGCATACAGATTGCAGGGGTCAGATCTCACAGGGATCACCTTGTGACCCTCCCCTATCTTGTCTGGAACCGGGATTGGGTCCTATAACCTGGCGACGTATCCCAGGGGAGGATTCTCACTGTCTCTCAGATCCTTCTGGTTGGGGTGAATGCCAAGAATGAGGGCTCAAAAACCAGATTTGCTTTTCTGCCTTGCAGATGGAATGTGCTCATTAACCTTAATTACCAGACGGGCATAAATCCTATCCAGCTCTGCTTCGAAGCAAGGACATGACATCCAGGAGAGAAGGCAGCACTGAACTCAGCTGCAGTTCCCTGGGAGCTGAGCTGCTGGCCTTGCCGGTGGCCAGCTCAGTGGGCCCCAGCATAACTGCATCGTCCTTCAACACTGAGCCTGTACGAGCCAAGTGCTCCATCTGCCATGTTCTTGTGGCAACGGGAGGTGGATTTGCTTCAGAGTCAGGGACTCTGACCTGGGCAAATGAGTTCCCCTCAAGGAAAGTGGCCGCTGGGCTGGGAGTGAGGTGCTCAGGGAAGGTGCATATATCTGAATAATCTCACCCCATCCTCTATCTTTTACAACGATCCCTTGGGTAAACCTAATTTAGACTTACATGTAGCTTTGGTGATTTACTAAAATGCCAATCAGGGCAATTTTTCATTTGAAAAATATGACACCTTATTTGTACTTTTAAAGCATACAAGTAACTATTCATCTAAATTAAACTTAAGCTCAATTTTAAAAAGTTACAGAAGATTAGAAATGTGCTCAATGCAGATAAGAAAATGATGTCCTCAGCATTTGGGCTATGTTTGAGGAATTTTGCCCCTTATCATCTGGTAATAGAAACACAGGCCTGGCCAGGCAGGCCTTTTCTTCCACCAGCCTCTGGATCTCTCCAGATCTGTCTGTTCTCCTTAATCACCTGTCCTTCTTAATGTTTTTTTCTTTATTCTCTGGGGGCATGATGGGCCAAGCTTGTTCTAACCAGTCCACTGAAGTTTAGTATTAAACATCGATACTAAATTAAATATTAGTACTAGTAAGTATTAGTATTCTTAAGTATTTTCCCCAAAATGTGAGTAAGACTCTTTCCACCTTTAGTCTGCTTTATTCAAACCACAGTGAGCCAGAAGCTCTTCCTCCCTTTTACGGCTTTCTCCTCCCTCTTGCAGCCGGAGAATTTGGCATGGATAGGAAGAGAGGGACTTGCCTGTCCTGTCCCACGTCTTGACTCGGCTTCTGCTGTGTCCCCTTGCCCCCTTGGACATGTATTTAATGAAATGATGAGAGAGCAGATGCTGTGTGGTGTGTGGGGCTTTGTTATCTGTTTGGAGGATCTGTGAAAGGCACTAGTTCAAGGCCATCCCTTGCCTGAACAGTTCAGAATCAGCAGCTCACTTTCTATGCTGATGTATTTCCTTATTTCTGTACGTGTGTGTCTTAGTCGGCTCAGGCTACCATAGCAAAATGCCATGGACTGGGTGGATTAAACAGCAGAAATTTATTTCCTCACACATCTGGAGGCTGGAACTCCCAGGTCAGGGTCCAGCGGGGCTGGCTGTTCCTGAGGGCTCTCCTGGCCTGCAGGCGGCTGTCTTCTCGTTGTGTGCCCACAGGGCCTTTCCTAGGTGTGTGGCTTCTTGTAAAGCCACCAATTTGATTGGATTGGGACCCCACCCTATGACTCATGGAACCTTAATTACCTCCTAACATCCTTATCTTCAAATATAGTCACATTGGGGGTTAGAGCGTCATGAGTTGGAGGAGGAGGGAACAAAATTCGGTTCATAGCAATGAGATCCTTGAGGGCAGAGTCTGAGTCGGCTGAGGGTTACTGGCTGAGTCGGCTAAGGGTTACAGGCCAGGCCCACACCTGTTAGGCCAGCTCACAGTAAGTGTCAGAAGGTGAAATCCAGAGCCTGGCTGGTGCCCACCAGCCCCCGACAGTAGGAAGATGAAGGGACTGAGAAAGCACACCACTTCTCGCTGTGGGAATAAACAGCACACTGCAGTGACATTATGAATTCACTCGGGGTAAGAAGAATCCGAGCTGACCACGTGCAATCATCAGCTGCTTCTATAAATAGAAGTGCAGCCATCGTGAAAGGTGACCTGTCAGAATCACTTCCCCAAACTGACAAATGGGTTAAGTGGATGGCATTTGCTCAGGACAGAGGAGATGTTCGGTGTCATAACCCCCCACCAATCACATTGTTCTGTGTGACTGCACTTGGTGGCCTCACTCCTCTATCAGAACTATTAACAGATAATTAAAACCATGACAATCAGCAGAGCGGAAAAGATGCATGGAGAGGATGGGATTAATGGAATACTGTGTCTAAGGCTTGTTATCTTCTGATATTTAAATACCCCATCCTCTAAGAAACCTTCCAGAGAAAGGAGGCAGTTTGAGCTAGCTAGCACCATTTTAGATAAAAGTAAGAAAAGAAGGTATTTCTGCCAAGAGAATGCATTGTGATTATATTGTAATTCTATGAACCACCATACCGATTCTGCTGTGTCATTTTATGATAATGCTGATGCTGTGGGTCTCACTCAGTTCCCCTTGGATTCCCTTTGCCATTTGGTATGCACAGCACTCAGACTCTGAATGTTTTTTTATTCTTTTTCTTATAGCAGGTCACACTTACAACTCCACAGAAGACTATCCTTAGACGACTAGAGCTGCTTCACCCATGCATGTAGAGAGCTGGAAGTGCCTGGGAGTTATGTCACCCTAGGGTGGCCCGTAGCTAATGGCGAACTCGTGCAGGAGTTAGCTCACTGGCCTAGTGAAAGTCTAGCTCACTGGTCTTGAGGGAGCAAGAACTCTGTTGTGTAATTTACACTACAGAGCACCATGGGATCAGGTTGAGTCTTGTCCTTCATCTGAAATTGCACCCTGGTTGGGCTTCTTTCCCTTCTGGCCCTTCTTCCTCCAGTCCTCTGTCAGTTTCTCCTAGGAGCTCTTCCCAAATAAATCACTGCATATGAATCACTGCCTCAAAGTCTGCTTTGGGATAATCTGATCCAAGGTAGGTGAATATTAATTTTCTATATTTATTCTATACTTCTAAATTAAAGATGTCAAATTTCCACTGAAAGCCAGAACAGGAAACATGGTATGTTTTGGATATTCAATGTTAAGTCAGACCTAGTCCTTACCCTCAAGGATTCTCTGCATATCTGGGTTGCAAAAGATGCTAAAATTAGGACATTCACTGTTGGGAAATTATGTTCTGGAGAGAAAGCCAAAGGTGGGATTGGACAATCTTTTGCTAATGCTGTAGAGAGTAGATGTGTCACTTGCAGATCCTCTCAGCCATCTCAGCAGAAGCTAGAAATAGAGATAAAATTATCCAGAAAAAATATTGGAAGACTCTCTGGTCTAAAGGAGTAAATCACCATGACATACATGGGAGATCCACAAAAATTTTTCAAATGTTTTATCAGCAGAAACACTGTCAGCTTGGATTAAAAGAGACAGGGACAAGATGAAATAAAAGAAAGCTGTTGGACTCCCAAAATTCTACAGGCAGAAAACATGCTGGTAAAACTAATCAGCTAAAAATATGAGCTACCTTTCATGAAAAAAGGGAGGATGACTCTGAGGGAAGAGCTGTGGCCAAGAGGGCAGAGCTGTGGGCAAGGAGGGTAGAGCCTTGAAATATAGCTTCTAGGAGTAGAAGGAGCAAGGATAAGAAAAATCCTGTAAAAACATAAAGAGAAAGAAGAAACAGGTTATCTACATAGAGGAAGAAAATGATGCTGACAGGCTGGTATAGGATTCTTCTCCACAACACTGAACACCTGAGGGTGAGGAGCAACATCTTCAGGATTTTGCAGGGAAGATTATAAATAATGCATTCTACGTTAAGTGGTACTATCCAGCTGTGACAGCAACAGAAAGACATTTTCAGACATTAAAGAATTGTATATACCTGTCTCATATATGCAAAAACCTTTCTAGCAAGAAAAAATTACTTGAAGAGGTACCTCTACCACCAAGCGATGAATCAAAGTGAATACTTGAAGGGAGGAAAAGGCATATAGAGATAATAAAGCCAATAAGGAAATAACCTACTGTGTTTATCTAGATATAAAATAATGTAAACATTAAAAACAATTTTTGAAGAAAGTTACCTGTCATAAAAGCTTCGTAATAGTAATTTGTACCTATGAGTCTATATTATTTTTAAAAAAATTAGTGGGGAAAGGTAGAAGGAAATGAAAGTTCAATACATTTTTCACATTATTGGGTAATGTCAATAAATACTATTTTATTTTAATATTGATAGAAAAGTGTAAGTTCAGATATGTGTTTGAACATTTAAAGATAACACTAGTAGAATAATATATTAATTAAAAAGTTGAATATATAATTACTTAGTTGAATAAATGTTTTTATTACTGGGAGAAAATAGACATTGTTTTCAGATGTTCATGTAAGATTTACAAAAATTGATTTCCGAAGGAAACATCCATAAATTTTAAAAAGTAAGAATTCTTCAGGCTGCATTTCTGACAACAAAGGATTAAACAAAACAACAAAACAACAAACATCTTGATTTAAGTAACATTAAAAAAAAATTATTGAGTCGATGAGAAAATTAAGCTGCAATTAAATTTAGAAAATCACTATAATGAGAATACTCCCCATTAAAACTTATGGGGTGAAGTGAGGGACAGCTGTTTACTACAGTCAGGGGCAAAAATCATAACACTCATCACAGAACAAAGGGAATTAAATGTAGTGAAACAAGGAGTCAACTTAGGAAGTTATATAAACAGCATCAAGAAAATCCAGAAGATCAGATTAGTATAGGTAAACGTGGAAATTAATAATTCACAAAACACAAAACCAACACAGTTAAAAATCAACCCTAGAGCAAGTTCTTTAAAATATTTGAACCTGGACAAACTTCTGGCAAGTTTAACCTGGTTCAAAAGAGAACAAATACACACCATTAGGAATGAGAAATAGGATATAACCACAGATATTATACAAAGGAAATAAAAAATACAATGAGGCAGTACTATGAAAACTCTGCCATTACATTGAGAGACTTTAATGATATGGATGTTTTCCAGAAAAATTTAAATAGTCAAAATTGGCTCAAAATGAAATGGGCAACCCAAATTAAAGAATCTCGATGGGGTGTTTGTCAAGAGTGTTTACTTAGCCCAAGCTCGGCTCCAGTCCAGAGCCAGACCATGAGGTCACCCAGTGTTCTCCAGTACATCATGACCTACACATGAAACTCCTGCAGACTGGGGGTACCATTTCTTGTTCTGAGAGCTGGGGGAATCCTGGCGGCCACCATTAGAGTTCCTCCTTGCCCCTTTGGGGTGCAAACACATTTCCTGTTAGTACTTCCATTGAGCAGCTCAAGCTCCAATACTGACTATTTTGATTACGTTTATGATGAAAGACATCCCCAAGGTGCTTATTTATGAGCAAAGAGCCAGTTTATTCATGCCTTCCAGATGGAGTGTCTCCTCTCCTTGAGGACAAAGGATGTCACATCACCAAGAGAAGGCGATTAGGAAGTCTATTCCAGTCCCTGCCACGGTGGCTCTGCATGGGTGGTCCTTCAAGGTGTGGGAAGGGGGCTTCCTGATCTTCTTCAGCTCCTTTAAGTTATAAGACAATGCTTCAGTGAACATTCGTATACAGGTACATTTGGGTGAGGATTTTTCTAGGTTATGTTAATTGGCATGAAATTTCTGAATTGTAGAATAGGCATATCTCTAACTTTAGTAGACATTGCCAATTTTTCCCCCCAAGTGGTTATTCCTGATCTCACAGTCACCAGCAGTCCTTGGAAGTTCCTGCCACTTCACACCCTTGGCATAAGCTGGTATTATCGGATGTGAATTTCTCCCATCATGGTGCGTGTGAATGGTATGTCAGTATGGATTTAATTTGTATTTCTCTGCTTTCTAATGATGTGGTGCATCTTTTTATAATTTCACTGGGCATTTAGTTTTCCCCTTTATAAATACTATGTTAATTTTCTTTGTCTTTTGGGCTTTATCTTTATTCTAAATATCATTTCTCCATGGGTTTTGTGCTTTGTTATTCCACACCTAGCCCCTCCACAATCTGTGGCTTATTTTTCAAATTCATTCTTAGAATCCTTTTTTTTCTTGTTCCGATGTTTCAGTTTTTTTTTTTTTTTTTTTTTTTTTTGAGACAGAGTTTCACTCTTGCCCAGGCTGGAGTGCAATGGCTTGATCTTGGCTCACTGCAACCTCTGCCTCCCGGGTTCAGGTGATTCTCCTGCTTCAGCCTCCCGAGTTGCTGGGGATTATAGGCGCGAGCCACCATACCTGGCTAATTTTGTATTTTTAGTAGAGAGGGTGTTTGGCCACGTTTGTCAGGTTGGTCTCGAATTCCTGACCTCAGGTGATCCACTTGCCTGGGCCTCCCAAAGTGCTGGGATTACAGGCATGAGCCACCAATGTTTCAGATTTTAATGTTGTAAGCCACATTAATCTTTTCTTTTATAATTTATGCTTTTTGTGACTTCTTAAATCCTTTCCCGTCCTGATGTCAAATGTACTCTCATCTATCTGTCTACTATCTATCTATCTATTTTAGAATTCTACAACTTTGTTCTTCACATTTAGGTTTATAATCCATCTGAGATAGATTTTCACGTGTGGGGTTAATATTTATGTCTTCCCCACGGATAAACAATTGTCTCGTCCCCATTTGTTGACTAATCTGTCTTTCCCAGAACAAATGCTCTGCCTCATTTAGGAGACAGTCCACTCATGAGGCCCTGTGGCAAGTAGAAAGCCTTTCATATGAAAAGAACATTCTCAAATTGAATTCTCCTGTTTCTGCAACTCCCCCAGAGCTGAGTGATCCAGGGTCCCTTTGGCCTGACATTCTGACCCTGGGGGCCTTCTGCTGCTCTACTAGGGACAACCATCCACGCCTCTCCTGACAAGGATCAACCTTTGACAGGAGAGTCAAGACTTCAACCATTGATTGTCAATCTGACACCCTCTGTGTTCTCTCTTCCTGAAATGCCTACACCTGTCTGCTGCAATGACAATACCGTGACTTTGTTTTCTGTGACTGCTACAGACCTTTCATCTATTTTTTATTTCTTTGGTAACTTCAGTGGGATGTAAAGAGAGAAGGAAAAGAGTCATGAATTCACCATTCTGGAATCCTGCCACATGAGCAGGATTCTTTCCCCATCTCTTTGCTCTTTGCCTATCAACTAGTTTTCTCTTCATATCTTATTCATAGGGATCATGGTTTATTGAGTTTTATTGAGTGCACATGGCAGATGCTGTTTAACATTTACTTCTGTTTTGTGAAATACATCATTCTCTACAAGTTTCCTCTGGCTCTTGAATTCTAGCATGTTTTAAAATGGTACAAAGGAAAGCAAATCAAGCAAACAACGGGTACACAAGCAGTGTATTCACAGTACCTTTGACATGAAGGAGAATTGCACCTCTGTTTCCTGTAACAGATTGATTATCCTTGACACCTGCCTCATTGCATAGTGCAGGTAACTTACTAACGAATATCACAGTCTTCCACACTTAAAAGTCTCTTTTCAGTTTAAATAGTCATCCAGTTTTCTCACTACATGTTCTGCACAAGTGCCCCAGAACTTAAAGTACAATTATAAAAAAGTTAAATATAAAGAAATAAGGGTTGGCCAGTTACTTTCTACATACTTTTATAGACATTCCCCAAATTAATTAATTAATTGCTACAATGACTTTCTACAATTCTTAAGTTGGTAGGATTGCGTAAGGTAGAAAATGAATTCTGTTTCCAGATCCACAGCAGTGTAATCATATATTACATCTTACTGAGCTGGCAAGGGCGATGGCGTGTGTCTAAATGCCTCTTGGAAGGTGGGGTGGTGTCTCCGTTGGTAAGAAGGAGTACTTTTAGTCCATATTACTTAAGTATTCACAACCTCTCACAAACATAAGCACACACTCACACACTTCTGAGCTGGGATTGTAAACGTAAGCCCAACACCCTACCGTGATACCCTGTTTGATTTCGGGTATTGGTGATAGTCTTTCTCATTTGCTTTACCAGTTTATCAGTCTTATCAGTCTTTCAAAAGAATCAGTCATTAACTTTGTCGTATGCTTTCTTTTTCAGGGATTTCCACCCTTATCTTTATTATTTCCTTCCTTTGATTTTCTTGAGGTTTTGTTTGCCATTGTTTTTAATCTATTTTTTTTAACCTTATTAAGCTGGAAGCTTACATCACTAATTTTAGAACTTTCTTCTTTTCCAACATATGCATTTGGAGCTATAAACGTTCCCCCAAGCAGTGTTTTGGCTGTAACCCACAAGCTCAAAGTATTTTCTAATTTATGCTGTGATTTATTCTTTGACTCACGGGTATTTAAAGGTGTGTTGTTTAATTCAGCTGGGTGCAGTGGCTCATGCCTATAATCTCAGCACTCTGGGAGGCTGAAGTGGGTGGATCACCTGAAGTCAGGAGTTTGAGACCAGCCTGACCAACACGGTGAAACCCCGAAAATTAGCCGGGCATGGTGGCGCACACCTGTAGACCCAGCTACTCGGGAGGTTGAGGCAGGAGAATTGCTTGAACTCTGGAGGCAGAGGTGTCAGTGAGCCAAGATCGTGCCACTGCACTCCAGCCTGGACCACAGAGCAAGACTCCATCTCAAAAAAGAAAAAAAAAAATGTGTGTTGCATAATTTCCAAACATTTAGAGATTTGTGTGTGTGTGTGTGTGTGTGTGTGTGTGTCTTCTTGTTATTGCTATCTGGTTTAATTCTGTTCTGGAGTCTGATCACTGCTTCTCTGTGCCTACCTCTCTCCAGGTTCACATGGGCAGTCTTTAAGACGGCTGAGTCCCACATGGTCAAGCCCTCAATTCTCCCTCAACTTATCCCACGCACCTTGCTCCACCCAAATCTAAGCTAGGAGAAGAGAAACTGAACGACAGTGCCTTGCTACCTTTTCTCTCTGTCTCTCTTTTACCATCATCTCTGCCATTTGTATCCTTCGTTAAAAACACACACACACACACACAAACTTCTCCTGTGTCAACTTCTTCTTCCTGAACTCAGCTAATAGCTCATTAACGCCATAAACACGGCTCTAAACCACGGGAGAAATTTATGAGCCAACTCCTCTAAATTGGTCCGTGATATGCTAAATAAAGAAGGAAATAAGGGAGTTTGGAAAATTTCTTCTCGAGAAAATAGCTGGCTTGCAAGGCTATTATTCTGCTGCATAATCGTATTTTTGATTGTCAGGAACTGACTATTCCTGTGGCCTTTTTTTCTGCATGCCTCCTGTAACAGTCTAATCTCCTTCCAGGCAGCGTTGCCCAGGATGAACTAGGCTGTAAGTCACATACCCAGGAATGAGAAAGAGAAAAGCCTATTAACTTTTATTTAAAAATTTTCCATCTCACAACAAGAGAAAGGTCTGTCCACACTGAGAATAGCAGCTGCTGTCTGTGCATAATTTATATTTTGGAAGAGGTGTTTCCATTCACGGTGTTAACTATTAACAATTGGGCTGTTACGGTTATCTGGCTACGCAGGTTCACAATGGTCCCAGTCTTAGGCACTTGGATGGCATGGAGCTTCTGGTGCCACAATGAGACCGAGCCATGGGGATCAGTAATGATTCTGGTTGTGGCTGGAGAGAAAGACTGGGGATGGGCGTAAGGGGAGTGAGGCTAGAGGAGTGTGTGGCGGGGTATCTGACTGTGACAAGCCCGGAATGCTGGCAACATGCAATTGATCAATGGAGAGATGAGGAGAGTTGTGGACCAGGCGGTGAGGATGCGCCACGTGGGAAATTATCCTGGACCAAAAGAGATAACCCCTGGCTTCTGTGTACCTCCCTGCCACCGATCCTTTTCAATCACAGAGGAATCGCTTACACAGTCTCAGGTATTGAGAGATATCCAGCTATCTTAGATCAGACCGGTGGCCAAAGGAATGTTCAAGAAATCGAGCTTATGTTTCTAATCTGATTGTAATTTCATCAGTGGCCTCTATGTAATTATTTCCCTTTTGCTTTACTTAACACTAACAAAGAGGCTTTAATGAATTTTTTTGTTCGTTTTTAATGGAAAGAAGCCTTTCTTCTTCAAGTAATGAAGTTGAGTGGAGCACCACGCCTGAGCAGGAGAGTCGTCCTGACACTACCAATCTTGCTCGAAGGGCCCTTTCATTGAAGCCCTTTAAACCCCCAACAACAGCCTCAGGCCCAGGCGTCCCTGAACCTGTGCTGCTCTGTCTGTGCCCTGCAGCCCCCCAATAAAACTCTCCATCTCCCCAAAGCGTCAGCAGGTAGTTTCTCTTTCACAAGACAGGTAGCTTCAGCTGCGTATGCCTTTGCAATGATTTTCCATCACCATAGTTAAAATTCCAAAGCCCTTTCCAAGTGAAAAGCAGAAGCCAGACACTTGCAGAATGTTTCCTTGCCAGCAGGAGATGCAGTGGTTGGAAATTCAGGTCTTGGGCATAATGTCCAGGGTCAGGTTTTGGCTCCCTAACTACCAGCAGTGTGATCTTACATGAACAATCTAATTTCTTTCCGTCTCTGTTTCCTTATTTTTAAAATGGAGAAAAAAAATCCCAGTGAATTTCATTGCATCTCTGGAAAGAATAAATGAGAATATATTTCTAAAGTGCTTAGCGTAGTAACACATTCACTCAAAGTATTAGCTGTTGTTCCTATTTTTGCTCTCACAGTTTCCTCTCTCTAGGTGCCCAAGGCTCCAATCTGGCTGCAGGAGTACAAGATGCTCCTGTCCTTCAGGCTGCAAACAGCCTGGCTCTGGGTGGCTTCCACAGAACGCAGCCCCTGGTTTCCTCTAGCAACGAGACATCGCACAATGACCAAGTCTCCCAAGGATTCTTCCTTCCTGCCCAAAGTGAGCTCAGAGGGCTGGGGGCTGCGCCATGCCAGGCTGATTCTGCTCTACAAAGAGACTGGGGGAGCTAGACAAGCCCACTTCCCCCACAGCGACTCAGACTTGGCTGTCTCGCGGAGTAATTAATCTCCCTGAAATTAATGGCCCCTCAAAGGCAGGCAGCTGCAGTGGCTGTGCACGTCTGAATTGCAGGATCCATCTGCATCCGTGAAGACATCTATCAGGACAATGACACCCTGCGGGTGCCCATGGCCCTCAGGAACCCATACCACTTGCCTACGGGTTCCATAAGCACTCACCATGGTGCCCCCTGCCTACCTCCTCCATTCCCATTACAGAGGTAAAAAGCTGTCCCTCAGAAGAGAAGCAAGCCTGCGGTGGAGAAGCTAAGTGACCTTGAGCAAGGGAGTGAGCCTGGGTCCTCTCCAGCAAAACCAGCACATTGCTTTGAAGGATTAGGTCCTTTGTGCACAGAGCAGCATGTGGAAATAAGAAAACAAAGAAAACCCAGCCATCTTACTTCAGTGCATCTACAGGCTTCTTGGGAGAAGGCTTTGGGAATAGAGATTGATTATTGAAACCTGACATTTTAGAGCCTGTTTGTCTGAGACCAGGGGACATTTAGATGAAATTTAGGAAACAAATTATTAAATATGTTTCATTTTTATCCAAGCGATGGGCTAATCAGTAGGGTGATTATGGTCAGGGATGGGCGGGAATCAGGGCAGAGGTTGGGTCAGGGATAGGGTGAGACAGAGCTGTGTATTACATACAATATCCAGAAATAACATATATGATTCCACAATTTGAACATGCTCTTTTTTTTTCCTTTTTTTTTAAATTGAGACGGAATCTCGCTCTGTTGCCCAGGCTGGAGTGCAGTGGTGCGATCTCAGCTCACTGCAACCTCTGCCTCCCGTGTTCAACTGATTCTCCTGCCTCAGCCTCCCAAGTAGCTAGGAATACAGTTGCATGCCATCGTGGCTGACAAATTTTTGTATTTTTGGCAGAGATGGGGTTTCACCATGTTGACTAGGCTGGTCTCGAACTCCTCAGGTGATCTGCCAGCCTTGGCGTCTCAAAGTGCTGGGATTACAAGTGTGAACCACTACTCCTGGCCTGAACATGCTCTTTTGACGAGGCTGTGTTCCATCGCCTGTGTCAAAACGTCCCCTTTCTCTAAACAGCTGCACAGTGCACAATCACTCAGGCCAGCTGTGGACAGAAACCTGCCGTGTTTTGTTTCCTGCGTTTGGGGCATGGCGTTCTGCAATGAAGCGGTGACAGAAAGATGCAGAGGGCAGCAGGCTGAGGTTCAGTCCCGGGTCTGAGTTATGACTCTGCCCCCTGGTGGCTGTGTGACCTTGAGCCGGCTGCATGACTTCCGTGTCTAGCAACCAGGGCTCTTCCTCCGCCTCTCAGCTGCTCTTCCCTGGAGGGTTGTCGGGGAGGCAAAGAAAGGGGTCCTTACACTAGTTCAGCCACTGAGCACAAGGCAGCTCTCCCAGGCTGGCAGAGCAGATGGAGAACTGGCCTCCTGTGTTCCTCTGTTTGGGGTATCCTATGGAGTCAACTATCAGGGGCTGGCAGGACCTAATAGCCTGAGCCCCAGAAGCCTAGGCAGCAAGTTTCTCTCTCCAGACACCCAAAGTACATCGTAAGGCCAGCTACGAAGGGATATAGGGCAGGCGCCCTCCCAATCCAAGGGCCGAAGTGCACGGGTGCCCCTGGCAGAGTGCTGAGGAGGATGGCTGGCATCCTTGGCTTGGCATCTCTGAAAGGGCTCACCCTAAATTGTGCTCATTTGCATAACCTAGTTGTGGGCTTGGCTGACAGGGACAGCAAGCATGCGGGGAGTGGCATAACCAGACTGTGGAAGGCAGCAGGGGAAATCAAGTCCCAGTTATTGTTCTCAGCCTTAACTCTCTCCTGAAGGGCCAATCTTGCCAGTAGGACATCTTCACCTGGATGGCCTGGGCTTTTCCTTTTGGCTCCATAAACTCGTCATCATGTAGTTCTGTAGTTACCACCCGGAACCACCTCCCCTCTACCCACCTGCCTCCATCACCCTGCCAATCCCTTCTTCTCCTCAACAGGCATCAGTGTGGCTCCGCCCCTCATGGATTGGGTAGCCTGACACAAATCATTCATCCCTTTGAACCTCAGCTTGCTCATTTGCAAAATGGGGATACTAAGTAACTACCTCATGGAATGATGATGAGAACTTAGAGGAATTAATATACATAAAGCACTTAGAAGAGTGTCGGGTTTCTAGAAAGCACTACGTAAATATCCCTCAACCAGCTTTCCATCCGGACTTACCTTGTGCTGGGAACCATACCAGATCCTGAAAGTTCGAGCTCTTAGTGCAACACTTCCCAGAGTGTACTTGAGGGAACAGGGTGGGGAACACCCCAGGGATGCTCAGCCTGGTGGGAAACAAACTATGTCATGATCCCCTCGGATATTCTCACCGCATTTGAAAAAGGAGCATCTTCATTGTTCTTCCTTTAAAGGTCGACCCGCTGCTTGTTTTTGTACAGACCATAAATAAGAGTGGTTTCTATTTTTTTCAATGGTAGGAAACAGATTAAATCATGACATGTGAAAATCATGTGACATTCGGACTTCAGTGAATGTACAGGTTCATGGGAACACAGCAGTGCTTGTTCATTGACACGCTGTCTATGGCTGCATTTGCACCGTGACAGGCAGAGTTGAGTACATGGGAGAGATACTACATAGCCCTCAAAGCCCGAAATATTTTCTCTCTGGGACTTTACGGAAAAAGCGTGTTAATTTCTGGGTGAAAGGTTCTGAGACATCCAGTTTAGCTATTTTACAGCCAGTATGTCCTAGATTTGCAGTCATGGTAATGCATAGTGATGTTTGCATCAACCATGGTGGTCCTGTAAGATTATAATGGAGCTGAGCTGGGTGTGGTGGCTCACACCTGTAATCCCAGCACTTTGGGAGGCTGAGGCAGGTAGATCACCTGAGGTCAGGAGTTTGAGACCAGCCTGGGCAACATGGTGAAACTGAAATCCCGTCTCTACTAAATATACAAGTTGGCCTAGCATGGTGATGTGCACCTGTAATCCCAGCTACTTGGGAGGCTGAGACAGGAGAACTGCTTGAACCCGGGAGGCGGAGGTTGCAGTGAGCTAATACCATGCCACCGCACTCCAGCCTGGGTGACATGGTGGGACTCCGTCTCAAAAAAAAAAACAAAAGATGGTAATGGAGGTGAAAAATTCCTATCACTTTCTTAACATCATAGTGCAATGCATTACTCACATGTTTGTGGCAATGCTGGTGTAAACAAACCCACACCACTGTCAGTCATATAAAAACATCACACTTACAATTATGTCTAGTAGGTATGCAAAAATATTACTGGTTTATGTATTTGCTATACTATTTATTCTCATTTAAGAGGATACTCCTGCTTATTAAGAAGACAGTTAATTATACAAAAGCCTCAGGCAGGTCCTTCAGGAAGTATTCCAGAAGCAGGCATTGTTATCTTAGGAGATGACCGTTCCATCTGTGTGACTGCCCCTGAACACCTTCCAGTGGGACAGGGCAGGTGAAAGACAGAGACACTGACGCTCCTGACCCTGTAGGCTCAGGTTCATGTGTGTGTGTCTTCGTTTTTTAACAAAAAAATTTAAAGATTATAAAATAAAAATAAAACATTTTAAGTAGAAAAAGGCTTAGAGAATAAGACTATAAGAAAGAAAATATTTTTGTACAATATTATGTATACTATGCTTGGGTTTCAAGCTGATATTATTACAAAACAGTCAAGAAGTTAAAACAGGCTGGGCACAGTGGCTCATGCCTGTAATCCCAGCACTTTGGGAGGCTGAGGTGGGCAGAAGGTAGAGACCAGCCTGGCTAACATGGCAAAACCCTGTCTTTATTAAACATACAAAAGTTAGGTGGGTGTGAGGGCGTGTGCCTGTAATCCCAGCTACTTAGGAGGCTGAGGTAGGAAAATCACTTGAACCTGGGAGGCGGAGGTTGCAGTGAGCTGAGATTGCGTCACTGCACTCCAGCCCGGGCGACAGAGTGAGACTCCAGCTCAAAAAAAAAAAAAAAAAAAGAAAAGTTAAAACAATTTAAGTTTATAAAGCAAAACATGATAGTAAACTGTTAATTTATTATGAAAGAAATTAACATTTTAAAATAAATTCGTGTAGCCTAAGCGTACAGTATTTATAAAGCCTATAGTAGCACAATAATGCCCTAGGCCAAATTCACAACCCACTCATTCAATGACTCACCCAGAGCAACTTCCAGTCCTGCCGTTTCCACTCATGGAAAGTGTCCTGCACAGTGCACTACTTTTGATCTTTTATACCATATTTTTACTATACCTTTTCTTTTCTTTTCTTTTTTTTTCTGAGACGGGGTTTCACCATGTTGGCCAGGATGGTCTTGATCTCTTGACCTCGTGATCCGCCCGCCTCGGCCTCCCAAAGTGCTGGGATTACAGGCATGAGCCACCGCGCCTGGCTATACCTTTTCTATGTTTAGATATGTTCAGACATGGAACTACTTAACATTGTGTTACAATTGTGTCGTATGATTTTTACATGTCATGATTTCAATCTTTTTTTTTTCTTCAACTATTTATAAATGTAGAAACCATTCTTCTTTCACGGGCTGTACCATGACAAGCAGCGGGCCGACTTTGCCCAACCATGTTAAACACTGAACGGGTTTGACAACTGCTTACAGTCTTCAGTGCAGTCACGTACTGCAGGGGTCTGCAGCCTACGAGCGATCGGCTACCCCGTACAGCCTGGGTGTGTGGTGGGCTCTGGCATCTATGGCTGTGTAAGCACACGCTATGACGTTCACATAGCCATGACATCCCCTAAGGACACATTTCTCAGGTTGGACTCCGCTGTTAAGCACCACATGACAGAACTGAATTGCATCTTCTGTTTTCTTTCAAGTCAGACCTGCTGGCATCTGAGCAGTCAGCGACAGAGCAGCACGGTGTCAGAGCCCTCCTTGACCTCTCCCTTTTGCCCACACCCACACCCACGCCAGGCCTGGAGGTTCTGCCATCTGAAGCCCTTCCCACCAGCTCTGGCTTTCCAGGCCCTCCCTGAGCCCCATAGTCCTCTGGGCCTGGGTGCCTTGTACGATTTCTTGCTCTCCACCTCTCCATCCTATGCCCTCTGGCGACCACCTACCCTAAATGGCTGCAAACTTGATTGGATGGAAGGATACAAAGTATTGATCCTGGCGTGTCTGTGAGGGTGTGGCCGAAAGAGATTAACATTTGAGTCAGTGGGCTGGGGAAGGCAGACCCACCCTTAACCTGGTGGGTACAATCTAATCAGCTGCCAGCAAATATAAAGCAGACGGAAAAACGTGAAAAGGCGAGACGGGCCTGGCCTCCCAGGCTACGTCTTTCTCTCGTGCGGGATGCTTCCTGATCTTAAACATCTGACTCCAGATTCTTCAGTTTTAGGACTCGTACTGGCTCTCCCTGCTCCTCAGCTTGCAGACAGCCTATTGTGGGACCCTGTGATTGTGTAAGTCAATACTTAATAAGCTCCCCTTTATATATGTGTACGTGTATATCCTGTTAGTTCTGTCCCTCTAAGAGAACCCTAATACGATCAACTCACCGCAGCTCCCCATCGTCCACAGAGTCCTTCCAGCCAAGCATTCAAGTATCACCGTGCCCTGGCTCCACCCAAGCCTGTCTCCTTGTGATGTCTGTGGTATTTCTATCTTGTTTGACAGTTAAAAAAATTAAATCCTTTTTATTATTGATAATTTTCTGTGATTTTCTTATCCCAAATATTCACTTTTGTGCTCAGTTTTGTTTTCATAATTTTGGATTACTTTATTAAAGAGGGCTCCCCAAATTGCATAAACTTTATTGCCCATAAAACCTGAATTTGCCCCTGTCTCCCATCTCCAACGAGGACCAAGGTCTCCCTCTCTCCACCACTCTGTTTTCCTGTTCTGCCACGCGTCCCAGATGGGAACACGGCGTAGGTCCCCTAACCAATCCACAAGCCTGCACTGTTTGCTAAATTGAAATGGCATGCTTGACTTACTGCTATGTGCCTGCCAACACCCGCCACCACCCAACAAATAAAAAGCTCTTAGCAATGGAATCAGTTCCTAATCACTGTGTAGAGTGAAAAGTCTCTCCCGGAGACTCTTCTGGAAGTCCTGAGAACTTTCCAGACATCTGTTAAAAGGAACAGGATTTTGGAAGCTAATTTGTTTAACTGATTCATTGATAAGAGCTCTTGAAAGTGCATCTGTTTATTGGAGACACTTTGTACAAGATATAAAAATCAGTGGCAAATGTCACATTCAAGGGAAGATAAATCCAGTGAATACAGATTTCAGTAGCTGCTAATGACGGATGTTATTTCCTCATAACCAGGCATCCATCTGAATCTCAGTCAAAGCACCCGGATATCCTGGTACCTAGAGAATCCCCAGGACAAAGCTGGCTTCCTTTGCCTTTTCATCCTGCTCTGTGCCAGGTCACGAAGGGAACCCTCTAGGGAGACAAGTTTCACAGAGACAAGCTTACTGCAGAAAAAGTGCAGAAATGCTGCCGCTCATGGGATACTTAAATTGGCACGTGATACACATTTCGTGGATGCTTCTCACGCCCTCACCTCCCCTTGTGTTATCCCTGTGTTATAAACAAAGAGACGGGGGCAACTACCAGCCAACGAGAGCCAAGAGATGGAGGTGGGAGCTGTGCGTGTATCTGCGGGCAGCAAAGCACCGTGTGTGACTGCCTAGACCACTTGCCAGGGTCAGGATTCAGGAGCTCAGGGAAGGAGGGGCCCTGCAGCCCCATTGTCTGAGAAGGATTCTCTTCCTTTCCTGCCCCCCGTTCCTTCGTTTCTTAGAAATTATTCTCCAAACACCTGACTTCTCAAACGAAATAGGAACTTTTCCCAGTTTTCGTGCCTTTGTTCAACACCTTTCTATGCAGAGAGCCCACGGCCCCTAGGAAATCATTCGAGATCACGCTGAAGTACCACCTGCTCTGATCTGAATTGAGGACCCCCTTTCGGGTTTCTGACGCCTCTTTGCTCGACATGCTCAGACACATGAGGCCTCAGCTGCCAGGAGGGCAGGCACCCCCATTCACCTTTGCTTCTCCAGTCTGCAGGTGCTCAGCGGCCACACACAGGGAGGATAGCAAGCCCAGCTCTGTGTCCCACCCTCTCCCACAGAGCTTGGAGGATGGAATACGCTCTCATGACTGCAGAGACCCCAGGTGCCCACGGAGGTCACCGGCCCTTGGGGGAGACAGCTGCTCATTGGCCCACCCTCCCTTCCACCCACAGCACCATTTCTTGGAAGCCTGCCTAGTGCAGATTGAAGAAGGTGAAGTAGATATACCAAAGTCAGATTCTTCCCATCCCACTCACAGAAAAACCCACATACACAAAACGGTAAGTCCTTTCCCCTGCCTAGCTTCAAAACACTTTCATGTCCTTATCCCACTTTTTCATTCCAATAGCACTCTTGTGAAGTAGGCGGAGCTATGAGCATTCCTGTTTTATAGATGAGGAAACCGAGGCTCAGAGAGGCCACCTGCTCTGGACAGGACATTCCTGTATCGTAGATGGGAAACTGAGTCTCTTCATCCTATGCTATGTAGGTTGAGAAGACTTGGGGACACCCTCAGAGAGACAGAGAGGCTGCACATTGACCTGCATCGTGGTCACTCTGAGTGACCGTCCCCTTGCTGAAAGGCAGGAAGGAGAGGGGAGGTCCTAAAATGAGTTCCTGCACCCCAGGTGTCCACTCTGTGGTTTCAAAACTTGAAGGCAAGTTAGAAGTCTTGGAAATCTGCAGAAACTCTCCTGGTCCGCAAGGGGGCTTCAGTGAGCCTGGGCAAGAAATTAAACAATGTGGAAGCCTTACCATTGAGATCTCAGGGTTTAGACAGTCCGGGCAGGAAGGGGAGGCAGAGATATGGCCCCATCTGGCTCCTCCTCAGCCAGAACAGCTCTGAGTCGCCTGTTTCCTAGATTGGGGTATCACAGGGGACTGTATTTGAAACAGTTCCACCTCCCCTGGAGTGTGTGAATCTGCATCAACACCACCTCACTCGCCAATGCCGAGGGAAAAGTGTGTAAATCTCAGGTCATAACACGGTTGGCCCTCTGGTAGATCGGGGCAAAGCTATGCTACGTTTGGGCTGCAGACTGGCTTTACGTTTAATTTTATTTTACCTTAAAAGAGTTGGCTCTTGGAGGAGTTCACATAGAATTCAGGACTTCTGCTTTTGAAAAGGTTGTCTGGCAACCCTGGGGCTGCCTTTCTGACCCACAACGTGCAGCTGGAGCTGAGCCACCAGAGCCCCCTTCACAGTGCTCATGGGGTTGGCTTTTCACAGGTCCCACCACTCCCTGTGACTCAGATCCTGCCAGCGCCGGTCACTCATGTCATCTGCCCAGCCTCTGTAGGCATCTGATTTGACCATCTCATGCATGTCAGAACTTGCAATCTTTCTTGCACATGGAGCTCAGGAGCCCCGGACTTGTAGAAGACTTGATCTGTGATCACGTGAGCAGCAGCTCCGTCTGCCAACCCTCTGATTCCTTTGAACTACCTCCTCCTCACTCAGGAAGGAAACCGTGCCAAGGGCATCTGCCTGTTTCCCTTGACCTGCCACGCAGAACAGATGCCAGTCAGTGCTGCCAGCCAGGCCCAGCTTTGGGAGTCTCAGGGTCTCCTACATGGCCTAGCTGTTGAGGGCTGTGTTAAGCCATCCCAGGCTGGCGAACACAAAGTTACATTCCCAAGGTACACCTATCAAGCCTGGGGTATGGTGTAAGCTGTACAGTAGGTAGGGGTTACTCCAATGGGTACTAAGACACTTTCCTGCACAAGGAACTCCCTTTGCCAATTGTTACCTTAGCATATTTTCTGAGTCAGGCCCTAGGAGCCCCAAAAGGGAAGGCATGATGGCTACTCATGGGGTGAGTGGGGAGAGGTGGGGGCAGGCAGAACCCTGCAATGGCAGAGTCTTCAAAGGGTGGTGCTCCAGTGCTATAGCAGATGCCTTGGACAAGAGGTCAGAGTTATTTTCTAGGGCTAGGCAGGTGGTAGTACACTAAGAGAATCCAGACTATTTGCTGTCATCATCTTCCTTCCCTTCCTCCTGCAAAGTTCAGATACAAAGGCGTCTTTCTCCTCGCACCCCAAGGGTAAATGATGCCTTTCAACCGAGAGCCAGAGAGATGAGGCAGACAGAGTGTGCAGATGTGGCAGTCTCACACTGGCCTTAGTCCACCAGTCACCAGTGAGGCGGGTCCCTTCAGTCATTAAGTCTCTGTGCCCTTTTCATGATAATGGAGCAATGACACCCCTTCTTTTGGGGCTGCTAGCTTAGATGGTATAGTCAACGTGGACAAGCCTTTTGCATACGTGGAAAGAGCTGTGCCAACAGCTCCTGGGAGGAGGGCGGTGGGTGCGGGAGGAGTCTGATGCTCTGGGCCATCTGGAAGGCAACGAGCAGTCAGGCTCTGCTGAAGTCCACCGTGGCGCCCAGGGCTCAGCCACCCTGCCTGTCTCCTCCATCTCCTGCCTCTCTGCATCTGTGGAGGGAAGATGGACTTTTCCCGACCTGCTCACCAAGGAGGTGGGAAATGGGAAGATCAATCCAGCTATTGTTATTAATTACCTTTCTCTCTTTAGAGTCCTTGAAAGTTCTGCTTGTTTTCTGCTGAACTTAAGTAATCCTACTCACGCTCTGTGAATGCCTTCTTTCCTCTGAGCCTAGCAAGTGAGATTTAAATGAACAGACGAGCTCTGAAAATTTATGTGCAAAGCCCACGTTCAGGACAGCGAAGGATATGCTGTCAAAGGAAGTATCAAAGTGAGCTGAAGCTGTAATGATCCTTACATTATTCTTGAAAAATTGAACCATGAGGAGGCAGAGCCCAATACAGGGTTGGCCAAGGGAGACTGGGCTGGGAACCACCTGCTCCTCAGGTGTGTCACTGGCTGGACCCTGTTCTTCCAGGGGGATGTGCAGCATGTGATGAGGTCTCGAGTTCGGAAAAAGTAAAAGAGCACCCTAACTGAAGAGCAGGCAGACCCTCCTTTGAGTCTGTGTAGAGGGCTTCACACCAGGCTGGTGCAGGGTGAACCAGGCAGCAGCGACTTCGGTGGCTTTGGACAGTTCCGGCTGCAAGGAGGAGTGAATCAGCCCCGGACACTGCCCTCTGCGGTTGGGGCAAAGGTGACACAAATGACTCGGAATTGTGTTTCTAATAAGTTTCCCGGGGATGCTGATGCTGCTGGTCTGTGACCCTGTGAGCTAGACCTTTCCCACAGAGAAGGGCAAGTTCAGCCCCTAACATGGTCAGGCACCTTAAACCGTACAAAGCACCTTCATCCTCATCTGCATTCCAGCAGCCTCCACTGAGCTGGAACCGAGTGTAAGGGTTGAGAGCCGGGCCTGGAGCTAGTCCGTGGGTTTTGAATCCCAGATCAAATCCCATGTATCAGCCACATGACTTGGGTGAATTTATTCACCTTTGTGTGCCTCAGGCTTCTCATGGGTAAAATGGGGGTGAGGATTAGGGTACCAGCCTCACAGAGTCAGTGTGAGGATCAGAGGCATGACTTTGCGGAAAGCCCTGAGAACAGTACCTACGCAGAGGGATGGTAGGAGTAACACCAACGGCTATCACGGTCATGGCTGAACAGTTTGGTACCTCTGACACCTCTCAGTGCTGCAGGCGTCAAGACCTCTAGGCTCTGCCCCAACCAGCCTCACCGGGCACATCGCCAGCAGCAAGCTTGTAAGATGCAAACACTGTTCCCGAAGAGACAATTCTGGTTCTTTATTCGTAAATCACTAACGGTCATTTATTTTGCTTACGAATCTAGAGGGTGGCTGGGTTCAGCTGAGCAGTTCTTGCACGGAGCTCTGTTGTGCAGTCTTTCACATCCTGGTTGGGACAGCTGGCTCCTGATATGGCAGCTCAAGGCTCCAAGAGCACGTGTCCCAGGAGAGCCTGGCAGAAGCCGTGTGGCCTTTTCTGTCCCAGCCCTGGAGTCATACAACATCACTTCCACCTCATTTCATACAAGGCAGCCACGGAAGCCCACCCAGGTTCAAGGTCAGGGGGCATGGACTCCACCTCTTGGTGGATTGATTGTCAAGGAACTTGTGGACACGTTTTAAAACCACTGTGAGGCTCTCACCCTTCCCACCCCTCTCTGCCAGCACCCTCTCCCCTTGAAATGCCAGCTGCCTACCTCTGCTGCCCACATCTGTCCATTGTTCAAAGCCTCATCAAACTCCACTTTCTCCAAGATCTTCCCTGGCCACCCCCCAAGCTACTGACGGACAACCCCCCACCCCGAAAGCCTCATGAACAAAATTTATTAGGGGTCATTCTCACAGATTCCAATTTTGTCATGAAAATCAAATAAACAATGACAACACCAGAAAAGCACCAGGGGGGACAGGCTGGAGGCGATATTAGCACGGCCATTATGTGTCTGAGATCACAGGGAGTCGTCATTTTCTTCTTTTAAAATTTTCAGGATTCCAAAACTTCCACATAGCACGTCTATAACTTGTATAATCAGAAAAACATTTTTTCCCAAAAAATAAGTTTAAAAAAATAAATGGTAAACATTTCTTGCTCTGAATTCAAAGGATTCAGCTGTTAAGCTATTAAAATCTTTGTCCTCCAAAGGAGGAAATTTTCTGAAATTCCAAAGTTCAATTCATGTCAAGGTGGAAAAAATACTATAGGATCAAATAGGAACAGAGAGAAACTTCCTAGTGTGTAGATTGAAATTGGAGTAATTACGGACTTTTGTTGCGGAAGAATCATGGTTAAAAGATACCCTGGCATCAGATCTGGGCTTTGCTGTTTGTCCTTTTGTGATTTTTCCATGGCTGGTACGATGAAGCTCGGAGCCACATGAGCCTAGACAGGCAAGCTTTGCCTACAGACAGTGCTGACAGCAGACTGCGTCGTGACGTTGGTGGAAGCAGGAAATTATGAAGTGCCCTTGTGTGAAACCCATTGTGGAGTTAATGTGTGTCTCTCTGCATTTGGAAGGAGAAAGAGGGCATCCATTTCTCTTCCCAGGCAGAATGAGCTGTGGACTTTGGGGGATTCGGAGTTTGAGTCAAGTAACTATGCAAACTGCTAATTTGCCCAAGCTGAGTCAGTGATTCTGAGACTCTAGACTCTAATGTTTATCATGCCTAATAATCTCTAACGGAGTTTGTTTAAAAAGGTCCATTACCAGCTCTGTGCCAGGAAATTCTGGTTCAGGGACCTGAGGTTCGGCCCCTGAATCTGCATTTGGCAATGACCTTATGGTTGATTCTTTGGGCGTTTCTCTGCTGCCCACTTACACGGAAAGGTTTGTCCTCACAGTTAGATTCAGATGTCACATCCATTGTCTCAGGCCTGCTGTGTGACAAGCACAGTGCTGATTAATTTCATAGATTCTCCTCTGCCAGCCTGTCTCAAGACTTAGGAGGCCAGTCTTCCTCTTTCCATTTCACCCATGAGAAAATCGAGGCTCAAAGCAGTGGGGAGATGTGTCTGTGATCTCGCAGCTGGAAGTGGCAGAATTAAGATTTGAAGCCAGGTCAGGCGAGTTGGATACCCGGAGGTCCCTGTGCTCCCCTAGGAGGATATCTCCAAGGTTCCACAATTTGTGAGTCCAACTGCTAAGGTACTGATGACTAGATCTCTCTCTTCCCCATCCTTCTACCATCCTGGCAACATTCCACATTTAGGAGGTGCCTTAAATTGTCTCTCATCCCCCTCACCTATGCTTCTGAGGTGCCTCTAAGAGAGGAGCCTTTTGTCTTGTGTGAACAGACAAAGGGTTAAAGTAAAAGGCTTTGTTGTTGACGTCTCCTCCTTGGAATCAGAGGCGAAGAACATCTCTTCTGAATTGCAGGGGTTGGGTGGTCCTGGGGAGGGTTGGGAGTGGGAGTGGTAAGGGAGGAATTCAACTGTGGGTTGAGATCTGACCCTCAGAACACTCAAATCCACCCTCCCCACACTATCATAGAAACCCATTATCTTTCTGAGGAGTATCTTCAGAAAGCAGAGACACTGCTGAACAAGAAGACAAATTTTAGGAGAGTTAGATTTCACTGGGCATGCATATTGATTAACAATAATTTCTTTGTTCACATGGAAATGTGGCCACCAGGGAGAGGCAGGATTTTTGCAGTTTAGTTTCCTAAAGGTAGCAACTTCCCTCTACTCTTCCGCAGACACTGAGAATGAATATATTAACATTTTAACTGGGGCCCAGGGAAAGGGAACATGCTTTGACTACCACCTAACAATTCTGCTGTATTGTTGACGCTGATGGAACCCAGGTCACTTCTTGGGAGCTGAATCTAGAATGGCAATTTGTTGAATCAATTGATCTAGTGAAAAAGGGCACTCCACGAAAACATCAGCTATTGTAGAGGGCACCAGACTCACCTTCCCAGAGGAGGGTCATCTTGGGATGGAGAGGATGCCCTCCCATGCCCTCCAGGGACCTGAGGCTTGTGGCTGTTCTCAAGCTCATTGCTGTGCCAGCCTAGACTATACCCTCTCACATACAACGAACCAACTCTAAAGTCTCACTGTCTCTGGTGTCCTGGTCATACAAGTCATACCTGATTGGATGCAGGCAGCCCAACCTGGGCACAGCCATGTTCTCTCAGGCCTAGTAGTGATGCATCAAGATAGCCTGCATCTGATGTAGAGAATCTTGGGGCATGTTTGCCTGCACAGGGGTCATTTCTATAGATGTTCTTATGGCTTACAGGAGTGGCAGGGGAAAGGGTAAGGAGAGAAAGAAAGGTACATTAGGGAAACGCTTTCAGGCGTTTTGCCACCACATTACTCTTCTGGCTTAAACTCCTCAACGTCTTCCTATTATCTACAGTAACCTAACTAGACAATTTCCTAAGCCAACCCCAGGCAGTTGTAGAAGAGGATTCTGAAGCCTCGTTCTGGCTCCATGGGAAGGAGTATCATGATTGATTAGCAATGTCTGCTCTGGGCAAGAGAGGGAGGTACAGCAAATGTATGCCATTTCTTTGCAGTTTTCTAGAACACAGGGAGCTCTGTCTGAGCCAAGAAGTCAGGGTAGCTGGAGGGAACTGGATATGATGATAAAGGCCACTTGTCAGCTATTAATATCAGCCTCTAAATAACAAACAGGTGTCAGTACACCTGCCACCTCTGGTCAATTCGTGCTAGCCACCTGGGCATGGAGAGTCATTGGAAAGGACATTGTATTTCAATCACCCATGTCTGCCACCAGTCCGGGTTGCAGGAGTGGCAGCACAATTGCCTGTCTTTCTTTTTTTGAATTTTCTTTTTTTGGTAGAGACAGGGTCTTACTATGTTGCCCAGGCTGGAGTGCAGTGGCACAATCACAGTTCACTGCAGCCTTGAACTCCCGGGCTCAAGTGATCCTCCTGTCTCAGCTTCCCAAGTAGCTGGGACTACAGGCATGCACCACCATGCCTGGCTAATTTTTTAAACAATTTTTTGTGGAGAAAAGGTCTATGTTGCCCACTCTGGTCTCAAACTCCTGGCTTCAAGCGATTCTCCTGCCTTGGCCTCCCAAAGTGCTGAGCCACTGTGTCCAGCCTTGACTCCTTGTCTTTCTAACCCTGCTCCAGTCTCAGGGGAACTCAGGTCTTTTTAATCACGCCAACCTAAGGACAGGGATAGAATGCCATTTTGGAGTCTGTGGGATTCTAATGGGACAAGGTCACAAGGGGTCGGATCTTTTAGAGGAAGGGTACAAAATTCCCATAAAGACAGAGCATAAACTCTGTACTGGAGATGAAATCTGTGCCTTGAGGCCGTTTACTGAGACCCCACGGTCACACCTTCTGTCAATGGGAAATCTGAGAGCTCGAGTTTAAATGTGAAAGGTTCCTCTGTTTTTATTCCCCTGTCTGGGCCTGAGGGCCAGGGTGATGATGTGGCCATGAGGAGAAAGTCAGGGAGGCACTTGTTCTGCTTTCAGACTAGACTTTGAGTGAAGGCTAAAAGCAGAACTGGGCCGGCAAGCGGGCGGGGCACAGCCCACCACAGAAGCCACAGCCACAGAAACACCAGAGGATGCTGATGTGTGTGGACACTTCTGTGCTGCAGGGGCCTCTCAGAAGCATGCGGCTCTAGGGGTGAGTGATGGGCTGGGGATTCTTGGGTTAGGTATCCCAGCTTAATCCTTCCCATCCATGATACTCTTTTCCTGTTTCCCCCTGAATGTGTTTTTCCAGGGGCTTCCACCTGGGGGGACCCGAAGCATCACAGTCACTGGGACACAGCAGGGACCCTTCTTGGAATGCCCAGCCCTGGAGACATGTATTGGAGGACACACAGAGGAAATCTACAGAGCACTGAAGCCCATAATGAAGCAAAAGGAACAGACTCTGGAAGGGAATGGTTTACAAGGACGGTTTGTAAAACACCTATTGGGTGCCAGGCTCTCACACACATCAGCTATGAGTCCCACAGCAACCCAGCAAGGAAGGTGATGCTGCCCTAAGCATAAACGGGGAAGCTGAGTCTCAGAGGCACTGAGGAGCGTCCAGGAGATAACTGACACAGCTGTGACGGTTTACAGAGGGGCCACGCTCCAGGCCTTCTACATGGATCATCTCACTTCATCCTCACTCCGTGGAACTGCTCATCACAAATTAAGTGTAGCTACATTTTTTTTTTTTTCTGGCCACATATAAGGGCCAGAAATTTGCTATAATTTTCCACATTTATTTGGGTTAGAGACATACTATGCTCTATGCATTCATTACTTGCGTGCTGTTCAAAAATCATTACTGGGAAAACTGATTGGGAAAAAATCCTTTGGAACAAGAATATATGAATGCAATGATTACAGAGAATAAATAAACAGCTTACTCACAATTTCTCTTTTGGATAAATGTAAAGTCATTAGTTTCAGAACAGTTTTCCCAAGGAGGTAAGATTTTGCATTTTCTCCCTAATATCTCCTCAAATCTGGTACATATCTTATGCTGAGCCATTCCTGAGAAGGACTTTATATCAAAGATATTTTTCCCTGAGCAACCCCATACAATAGGGTCAACATGGTTGAGAAGAACATAGACTTCAAAACCAGGCGATCGCTGCTTAGAATCCTAATTTTCCTATGTCAGTTAACCTTGGGTCATTCAAGTTGCTTCTCTGATCATTAATTTCCTCATCAGGAAACTGGGGATAATAATCCTGAGAATTAAATGATGGACTGTATAAAATGCTTAGTATAGACTAAGTCCTTAATAAATGGAACTGATTTTTAGGTATTGATGGTTCCGGGGTTTTACAAATAAGAGAACTGAAGATCAAAAAGGTGGTTTGCTTAAGGTCATCTGACTAGTGGCAGAGCGAGGACTCAACGCTGATCTGTCCCCCACAAATGCCAGCGTTCCTTCTCCTCTGATGTCCACAAGGCAACTGCTATTCACAGTGCTGATCTTGAATTGTCAAGAAACATACAAATTCCCATTCGCTGACTGTCTGATTGTAGGAAGCATGTAACGTGCTTTAGAAATATTTCCATCCCAAACAGTTCTAAATGTTGTCACCTTTAACAGCAAACGCAAATTATCTAAAAAATGCACTGACGTGGACCAGTTCCAGAGCCTTCAGTGCCCAAATTCAGAGTCATTATGGTCTTCTTCTCCTTCAGAACTTATTAGCAACATTAACCTCGGTCTTGGAACCATGTCAGTTTTACAAACACTGTTCTTTCTACTGTGGAAAGACAGGAGAGTTTAAGGACATTTTCCTTGATATCATTTCATTTTCTATTTAAGTCATGAAAATAGTACTGAATTTGTGCAATATTATACACAAACTACCTTAGGGTTGTAGATTTTTAGTCTGTGCTATAATAGTGTGCCCTGGTAGTGTAAATATTTGTTGGAGAAAGATTAACTAGCAAGGCAGTATATTCAGAATGGCTGCCTCTTTCATTAACCCTGTAAGGAAAGAAACTGGAAAGATGATAACACAATTCTGTACATCACAGTTTATAAGCAAGTGGCGGCAATTAAACTTCTAGTTGAGCTAGCTTCTTTTTTTTAGGTCAATTAAAGTTCATATTATTTTTTAAATAACTCCTTTTCTGTCATAACTTAATTTTAAATCTGCATCTTAAATATGTAAGGGCCAGAAATTTGCTCTAAGTTTCCACATTTATTTGGGTTAGAGATACATTATACTCTATGCATTCATTACTTGTATGCTGTTAAAAAATCATCAATAGTATTACCGGGAAAACTGATTGGGAAATGAATCCTTTGGAACAAGAATATATGGATGCAATGATTACACAGAATAAATAAACAGCTTACCCGCAATTTCTCTTCTGGATAAATATAAAGTCATCAGTTTCCGAACAGTTTTCCCAAGGAGGTGAGATTTTGCTTTTTCTCCCTAATGCCTCCTCAAATCTGGTACATAGCTTATGCTGAGCCATCCCTGAAAAGGTAGCTTTAATCAAAACCCGATCTATAAATCACTTTAAAGCCTTGGATGTCTGGCTTTATGAGGTCTTAAACACACTTTGCAGGTTCACAAAGACCATAAATCAGATTAGTACAGTTCCTCTCAAGAGGTGGCTTAATGAGGCTGAGGGGAAGTACAGAAGATTCGACTCGAGAGCCCGGGGACTACACCCCCTAGTTCACAGGATGTGTATTTTACGGAAAAGGGTAAGATTGTATCACAGTGTCAAGCCAGAAACTGAAATCCTCTGATGAGAATCAGGGTAGGGCCGAGAAGAACCTGCTGGCCACGCACCAGTGGGTTAGAATGGAACTTCTCCCCACGAAGGCAGCACGGGCCTCGCTGGGGAACTTTTCCTGGCTCCCGAGCCACATCGGACAGGCCACTGCGGCCTATCGCACACGGGCGCGGAGCTGCATCCGCCTGGACTTTCTAACAGTTTCCTTTCCAGAACTTTCCCTGCGGGCGTGGAGACTCTGACCGACATTCGGCTCCATAATACTTGCCCCAAAACGAGAACCCGGGATCCTTCCCCACGCCGCCACTGACACGGAACAATACACGAAAACGTGGATTAGGGCCTTTGCCACAGATGAGAACAGAACCCAACGGAGGCGCGTTTCTTTGGAAAAGGTGCCACCGACTGAACTTTTCCCAGAAGTTCCATCCGTGCTGACCGTCATCAGCTGCACTGAGAAAACGTCTCTTGGATGCGACCGTCGGCCACAGGAGACGGAGTTTCAGGCACTGAACTTGACGAGAAGGACTTTCTGACTTTGACTCCGTTTCAGCTCCCGCTCCCCCAGCCCGTCCACGGCACAGAGGCCGGTGCCCCAGCGGGGAGGTCCGGGTGCCCGAGCGCCGCGCGCACTCTCCGGGTGTCGGAGCCCCGAGCCCCGCAGGGGACCCGTGCGGCGCCCACCGAGGCTGCCGTCACCTGCCGCGCGCTCCGGCCCTCCCCGCCCAGCGAGGCGCGCCCCGGGCGCAGCGCCGCCGAGGAGGGCACCGGCCCGGGTGTCCACGCGGGTCGCCTCGCGGCCGCGGCAGGCTCAGCCCGACTTCAGCGAGCAGATCCTCCGCCGGCGGCCGGGGACCCGCGCGACGCCCCGGCGGCACCGACGATGCTGCGCCCCGGCCCCGCAGGCGCCGCGGCGGCGGGTCCCGGGAAGCTCCCGCGGTCCTTACCTGGCGAGGCCCGTCCGGGGCGCTCCCGGGGTCCTGGCTGGGCCGGCGCCGAGCGCGGGGCGACCGCGGATCGCTGGCTGCGGCGTTTCCCGTCGCCGGGGGCGCGGGCGCGCGGGGCGCGAGGGGCGCCGCGGAGGCCCCGCTCCCGGGCTGCGGCTGAGTCAGCGCCCCGGCGGCGCGGGCGAGCCCGGGCCGGCAGCCGAGGGGGGCTCTGAGCGGAGCGCGGCCGCCCTGGCATTTTAAAGGCGAGGCAGCTGGACGCTGTTCAAGCGGAAACGCAGAGAGAAACTTCGGCCCCCGGGGCAGAGCGTTGGCAGCGCGGGGAGGGGGCCCAAGAGCTCCTCGCAGGCGCGCAAACCAATCTGGGCTCTTCTAATACGCTCTTCAAATGCATTTTCTTCAGAGAGCCCCTTTACAGTAAAAAAAAAAAAAAAAAAAAAAAAAAAACCCCAAAACAAAAACGACAACAAAACCCACACAAAGCCACCACC